>WBMZ01016066.1:0-21941 GCA_013400975.1 Atrichornis clamosus
CCCCATAACCCAGGACAGCAACTAAAACTTTAACTACAGAGTTAGTGAGTATAGGCCTTAGAGAAAGACTTGGAACACAGTTTCTGGCTCTGTTTCATTCCTGCTACATGTAGAATGTGATATTTAAGAATATTGGTTGGGCATGTAATAAAAACAGAAACAAAATGTTGGCTTTGAATCCATGGCTGAATCATAAAATTTACTTTTCTCCCGGAAAATATGGTGACTTTGGCTTGGGCCTACCTTAACCATTTTTTTTCCTGGGACTTAGAATACCACAAGTAGGGGACTTGGCAAGCGGTGCATGAGCTGAACTAGGAAACTGAAAAGAAGGGCAGCAGAGAAGCTGAAGATTTGGATGTAAATGTAATTCTAGGGGGAGGGCAGGTATCCTTAGGTACAGGTATGATAAGAGATGGAGAGCTGGAAATCATGACCAAGACACAGAAAATCAGAAAATAAGACCCCAGGTGGCTTTTTAATATTTTTTTTTACTGTGTTTGGGGAAATAGAAACATGTGTGCTTCCTTCACAAATAAATGTCCTTCTCTTAAAGACTATCTTATATCACTCATTTCCCCTCATGTAAATGACCCCAGGTTTTGACTAACCTCTTAGACTAAAGTGTTTATTAGCCTGTGGACATAATCTGGAAAAATTAGACTGCATTGGTTATCTATCAAGATGTTGTTATAGAGTAGAAAAAGGTTTATTTTAGAGACTATGTCTCAGGCAGGGAAAGCTTGCCACAGAAGAACTGCAACTCAGCACTGAGCACTTAGAGTGACCAAGGAAGACAGTATCGTAATTGCAATTATAAATCATCTTAAACAAAACCATTGGTAATTATGGTTTTATTTGTGGGAATCAAGACTTACAGTTATGAAGAAAAATGAGAGAGAGAAGTTGTGTTGTTCGTAATGGAGGACACTGAAATCATAACATACATATATATATATATATATATATATATAAAATGGTTGCTTCACCTCACTGTCATCACAGCCATCACGTACCAAGCCTGAAAGCTACAGGTAAACATTGCATCTGCCCAGCTGTGCACAGCTGTAAAGAGCTATCAAACCCCAGCTGCAGCTTAGTGGTTCTCTCCAAAATCTTTCAGGAAGTAATTGCTAAAGCTTATATTGGCATCTCTTTTGACAACTGCCTAATCTCTTACAAGTTGTTGGTAAATGCTGCTTTTTATCATCTTGTCACAGGTTGTTGGTGAGGGGAGAAACAAGCTTATATTTCAATGTCTAGTTCAGGTGTGGTTTATCCCTGAAGTCTCCTATGCAGATTTCCTCTTCTCTCTTAGATCACAACATAACTGGCAGTGGGGAGACCTCACTGATGTTTCAAATCCAGAAGCTTAATATTTCCCAAATAAATCTAATTTACAACTATTCCACTTGATCCCATACTTGTCATTTAGACACCAAGTAGTATTTTAATGATCATTTAGATACTTACCTTCCTTCTTTCATTTTCAGTACAGATATCAGAAGTCACATAATATGACCATGACCCTGAATGATTCAAAAGGGTATTTGGATTTGGATTATAGTCCATTTTAGATTACTAGGTCCAGATAAATTGCTGAATAAAATTCTGGATTTTTAACCACTTAAATGTGAAGCTTTTCAAATCCAGGGCTTTGTTTTTAACAACCCTGTATTTCCTAATACTAGCACACAGTAGCTTCCTTCCCTATCTTCTCTTCCCTAAGTAACATCCTTTTCTTATCACTAGGTACCAGACAACCCCTCTCATCAAATAACATAACCAGAAGGGAAGCTGTTCCCAACTGTGCTTTGCTTCACTATTCTTACCTCTTCACTGTTTTAGACCTGAAAAGCAGTTTTGTGTCCCAGAAGATGTCCGTCTTTTCTTATTGTGACAATCTAATATCACCTCTCCTTAAAAAATTCTCCTCTTACTTGCATGTGTAAAGGCACAGTCCAATACTAAAAAGAAAATCCAGTTTAGGATAGGCTATCACATTTGTCAGAAAGCTTTGGGGGTTTTCCTCACCTGTCCTGATTTGCTAATTTCTCATCCCACGATGTTCTACCACTGCAGGAATTAAGCACAGGGTTACTTATCATGTTCCAGTCTGTTGAAATCCTGTGAACTTTTTCTTTTCAGCGGGATTCTGTGGAAACAAACGAACAAACAAATAAGCCACCAAAACAAACCAAACCAACCAACCAAACAAACAAATCTCTCAAAAAAAAACCCCCAAGCCAAGACCTCCTATGATCTACTTAGAAAGACTGGTTTACAAAGTGAAAATCATTCTGAGGAAAAAAGAAAACCTCATATTAGCTAATAGTGTAATCACTCTGACATGTTGCACATGATGTACAAGAACTTGGTGGTAGAAAAGGCCTTTTTCTTTATCTGACCTCACCACTGAGCAAATGGTAGTGCTGGTGATATTTATAATTTTCCCAGCTATTGCTTAGCGGAGAGGATCAGTACAAACAAGATGTTGATACTGTTATTGCTGTAGGTAGAGAACTTCTGATTCTTTCACATTGGTGGAGCTTTGTAACAACAGACAAGCAATGACAGGACTGCAGATTTATATGTAACCCAGGAGACCACCCAGGGCCAGCAGTTTATTTGCCTCTACTGTTGTTCTACATTTTAATACAATAATCAGATTCAGCTCTAATTCAGACATGCTGACAGACATGGGAGTGGCTGGAGTCAGAAACAGAAACGTGTCCTCTGCACCCTTGTAGTTAATCCAGTCAGTGTTTGGATTTTTAAGAGCTTTAAAACCAAGTTGTTAATAACCCTTCTGGCCTGAAAATGTCATTTAAAGTATTGGAAGGAGAACAGAACAACTCTCCAAACCTCAAATATTATGAATCTGTTCTTTTAAAGTGCTGTTTCTCATGTGTCTGTCAGTTTGTTTGTTTTTACAGTTTCTTAATGATGCAGTACACTGAAAAAGAACAGAATTGGTCATGTTTTAGTAAGTGAGACCATTAATAAAATCCATTTATAGGAAGCAAAAGTTTATAAAATGGAGATGAATTCATTTAAGTCAAGTAGGAAACTGGCATTGTCCTTTTGATTCTCTGTAGTATAGTTTTCCTCACTGGAGAAAGATCTAAACCAGAGCTCCAGCCCTTGCTTTCTTCAGTCTGTGAGACCAGTGAGTGTAAAACCACGTCATGGTACAGACGTGCATGCTTTATGCAGATAATTTTGTACATGCAGAGTGTAATTTACAGTTACTTAAAGCTAATAAGTGTGTTTGCAAACTTTGTTAAGAAATGTCTCATGCACTTGTCTAAACACAGTAAAAATTATATAGAAAGCTCAGAAGTCATACTGTTTTAAAAACACTGGCTGAAATGCATTTTAACTTCATAACCCCCTAACTTTGCAAAAAGATAGGAAGGATAAAGGAAAATTCTGTTGAGCTGTCTGAAATTATGTTGATGTTGATGTTTTCTGTAGTCACAAAACCAAAGCTAACTTCACATCTTAGGAAATGAAAAATTAATTTGGGAAATGCTGAAGCAAATCCAATTTTTATATAGTAATTGGTGTATTTGTATCACGAAAAAGCAATTACCCCTGGAACTGCCATAATGCCTTCAATTCTCTGTCTTAAGGATCTAACAGAAATATGTACCCTTTCTATAACAAAAAATTGATCAAAACATCTTAGAGAGCTTTCCTAGACAGAGATGTTAAAATAAAATCCTTTTTTAGACTTGGAATCCTTCTCTGTGGAAACTAGAGCATTATTTCTTTTTCAGATGTCTGAATATACGAATGTTTTTCAGCTTCTGACAAACCAGGGAGAGAAACAAGCACAATAGCTCTGGGCATATTCTCTTTCCCTGACATGAAATGCTCTCTGAAAGAATTTGGGGATTTTTTTTTAACTTGGTTTAGGATTTCTAGATGTGTAATTACCACACACTAGTTCTAGCCCTGATGCCACACCTGAAGACCTCAGACATCTGCATCGGTCATGCATCTCCCAGCTTCCTGGTGTAAGGCAAGCTTACAATGGGAAAAATTTAGTATGTCCCAAAAACATTGAATTTACTGGAAAAGAAGAGATCATCAAAGCAGCCTAAGCACAGTATTTTCAAAATTTCCCCAGTGTAGAACATCCCAACACTTAGTTGGGATGTCTGTCCTTCAGTGAGCTTTTTTAGGCTGAAGTGGGCTTTCACTTTTTTGTGGTTTTGTTTTATTTCATGTAGTTATCAAGATTGTGTTAAAAAAATAGAAAAAGGAAGATGCAGAAAGAAAGACAAATCAGAATGTATTTCAGCATTATTATCTAATGAAGGTTCTCAGCAGTCTTCAGTAACTTACTGAAATTCTTAAGGCTTGTGAGCCCAAGGACTATTCAGAAAACCAAAAATATATCAGTGTCCTTGCCACAGAATCCTCCAGGAAGCTGTTTCTATGTCCAACACTTCTCACTTCTAATTTCAGAAAAAAAGAAAAAAAAGATGACTGGCATGGTCCATCCTCTCTCATCCTTTTAGTCCCCATTTTGGCCTAATTTCTGCTGTATCTAATTTTATGCCTTTGATTTGCAGTTCCACTCCAGCCTTTAAGCACCATCTTTGGATTGTTTAAAAATATTGCTGGGCTCATTCCACCCTTTTGAGTCTTTCACATCCATATAAAATGACAAATTGTGTTGTAGTAATGAAAAAACCCCATCACATTCTGTTGCTTTCCAAAATGGAGCTCATTTGGAGTAGAGTTTTAACCCCCATTTTTGCAGCACTATGCCAACATTTTCTAAACTTTAAAAAAGCTGAAGCAGAGCTTGAGCTTGTTTAAGGTTTGTTCTTACCTGTTCTGGACCAGCCCTCCCATTTCATTTTGGTATTCATCAAGCCTTAGGAACAAAACAGAGAATTCAGGAAAAAAGCCCCCAATAGCCTACTGTGCATTTCTGAATGCTGCTTAACTGTTTCTATTTCTAATAACTGGGTAATATTTTGACTTACTCCAAGTTCTTACTTTAGTACAACGTCAGGATATTTTATTATCTGGGTTATAAATTCACCAGGAGAACAAATTAGAAGAAAATAAATCTGAACTGCTTATGTTGTGCTTTTATATGTTCAATTATTAAAAAAAATAATCAATTTGTGATTGAAAGCATGTTTCCACATCTGACTAGGGCAACTCCTGTTGAAAACATAAACTGTTTCTATTATTCAGGAACAGCAAGTGACCTGGGAAGTCTCTGTGTCTGTCACAACATTTCCTATACCTTTCCTTTTTCTGTTTTAGTCCACTAGTGATAGAGGTACACAAGAAGATTCTGTCAGGAGGACTTGTACTCAGTGTCTCCTTTCGCTCAATCCAACTTACCTTGCACAAAAAAGAGATTGGTTATATGATGAGGCCTTTTTGTCTGAATAAATGTTTTTCAGCAACTGACTGAAATTATGGCCCCTTTGCCAGACTTGTGCAACTCCATCTCTCCTCTTATCTGAAAATGCTTGTTGCCTGATTACAAAATAAGTTTTTAAATTCTGTAAAATGCGGGGGTATATCTTGGCAGCCCTGAGCCTGGAGATGACTCCCTTGGAATGGCAGGGGTAGAGGATAGATACAGATCAAGTACCCATTTCTTATTTTCCAACGACAATCACCATAATCATGATATTCATTTTAGGGTTTTTGAAAAGTAATATTTTAAACCACGTATTTTAGTGTGTTTCCTAGTTATATGAAAGCTTAAAATGTAGTTACCTAAAATCTTTATACAATCTTGGCTAAAATTCACCAACCATACAATTTTAAGCCTGGTGGGGCTGAGTAATTGAACAACAGCAAAGCAGAAATTACGCAGCACAGAAAATTTTCTGATTCCATCTTCATGAATGCTTTGTTTATCATACTGAAGATCAGGGGAAAAATTATATTTACAAATTAGGAAACATAATTTAAAAATATTCATTTAACATCTGCTCTGCTAATCTTCCAAACACCAAGTCTCTAAAGTGTCCTGTGTGAATGCATTATGCCATGTATGGGCCTCTCCTGGTTTCCATAACCTGAGCAATTTACCTCCACAATTAGGCACTGGCAGATTGTTTCTACAAACAGAAATGCATTTTGACTACTTATGTCAGAATAAAACTTTGTATGGAATTACATATTTCAGCCTGTCAAAATTGGGATATACAATTAGGCCAAAGGAAATAAAAACAGTACATAAATCACTACACCTGAAGTGTTTTAAATGCAGCAGTGATTTTTAGTATTAGGATTAAATACATCAAAAACCTAAATGGGAATCTACTTTTAACTGATGTAATAAAATAGTCTGTTACATGACACTGATTGTTCAATTGCTTTTAAAAGTGCTTTACTAGTGCCAGTTAAAATCCTGCTCTGGCTAGCAAGACTATTAATTGGATGTAATAATGAAAATAAAATACCACTTTTGTATTTCATCTAGGTCTTATTTCAGATTGTGAATTTCTTCCTACTCCTCACTTGCTCTGATTCAGTCATCTAAAATTTTGGATTAAGCTAAAGTCTCAACGTTTACAGACATAGGGAAAACCAAAAGGTTGATTACACCACCATTGATTTGCATCAGTATTCCTGTGCTAGCAGACAGACAAAAGCAGAGACTACTCCTAAGATTTCACATGAGCAGAAAGGAATACTGTACTTAATAAATTGAATAAAATATCAATATTTCTCTATCCATAGTAGAGGAATTGTGATGGAGTTATTGTGAAATCATATGGACGGTAGTCAATAGAAATTGAGACAAAATATGGCTAGTCAAATATTAATGAGTGGAGAATTTCATATTACATTTAGAAAACAAAAGTATTTTTCCTGTAGATGGCATTTTCATTTTACCAGGGATTAGACACTATTCTTCCCCCTGCACTATTGCATAATGTATTCTACAATTCAGATTTACATTTCCAGGAGGTTAATACCTCCTCTATAAGGTTTCTCAGGGTGAAAGGTCCTACTACCTTGGCAGTTTTATTGATGTTGACAGTCAGGTAAAGAGATATCACATCAGTATTTGGAAAAATGACTATTTTATTGTTGGCATGGATTGCACTAAATCAAGATGAATGGTCAATACACTTGGTAGTGTAAGCCTTCTCCTCTTGGTAGCTTCATAAGAAATACGTAATCTCTTTTCTCCGCTAAAACACTCCCTGCTGAAAATAAAATATGGCACCTGGGTAGGGACAGACAGCTGCTGCTTAGGAGAGTTTTGTGTGCCTGTAGCCAGGATGAAACAGGGTTGCTGAGAAAGTATCACCATGTGTAGCCTGGACAAACACTGCTCAAGAGAAAGCTTAGAGAGGGTGAATGCATGTTGGAAAAGACAGTGCCCTGGAAAATCCTTTGATTCATCTGATGTTTGTATGAATGAGTTTTATATATCTTTGTGCTTATGCTTGGGACTCTAAATTCCTTGATAGAATATTCATTTAGTATCTTCTGTATTGAGGACTTAATGACAGCAACATATCTTTATCAAGGAGGACAATCCAGCTTCTCCAAAGTGCGTCTGATCCTGAATCTGAAAGCCACCATGCTGATAAAGAAGAAAGATAAAACTTTGGAGAAATCAGAGATGCATTATTTGATCACCCTAAAGTGACCTGCAGCTCTTTATGAAATGTAGCCTTGTTAGGTAATATGGAGTGAGCTCTGGCCTGCACCAGCTAATGTTTTATTCTCAATTTAGGGTTAGCTGTGGTGCATCCATAGACATCACATTCTGTAAATAGTGGCAAACAGTCAGGCACCATTAGGGGTGGCATTAATTGGATTAGCTCTGGTGTGCACCTTATCAGATTTGACCCTCTCTCAGATCCTCCATCGCCAAGATGAATAAATATATTGAGAGCATAAATGTAGAGAAAATTCTTTTGATAATCATATATAAGGGAATAAGAAACTTTCCTTTTGATACCTTTCAGGGTCAATATCTGTCTGTCCCAAGATCAGCCTTCTGAAGTTTTGAAATCTTTAGATATAGTTTTACCTAAAAATTATGTCAACAGTACTTTACACCAGCACAGCAGCCATGAGAAATTATAATCTGTGTAAGGAGTGTTATAAACAATATTAATATCTATGAGTTTGGTATTTCATGTACCTTTCTGGACAACTCTAAATATAAAAGAACATGCAATTTTAAAATGGTCTATAAAAATTTTTACTGCAGTGATTTTGCTATATTAATTCTCCTCTCCTCCTTAATGACATAACTTTAATATTCATGTGGGGTCTTTCTTCATATTTAATGAATACACACAGTGTATTTTGACAATAAAAGCATTCTACAGACTCAATCACAATGAACACAAAAGTATATGAAAAAAATCCAGCCACAACAAGTCATAACACAGTTGAATTAATCTGGTTAGCTCGATTAACAAGGGTGTTCTTTGGTGTGCTACAGTGGTGAACTGAGTCACCAGACTGGTACTGTGGGATAATCTGGCACCTGGTAGAATCTGACAAAATGGTGGTTGTTCAAACTTCATACAAAGAACTGCCTTTGCTCTCTTATTTTGTCTGTCTTCTTTTTAAAAAATGAATATATTAATGGGAAAGCCAGCCTATCCACAGTACTGCAACATGAAATAAAAAACACATGGCTGATGCATAGACAGGAAAGAATCTGCTGGTTTTAGTGGGTTGACCTGAACTGTTTTTAAAATCTGCAAGAAAGACACTGAGCACTATGATGGCAGCCTGTGGGATTTCTGCAGCAGTCAGAAGTTGAATCCTATGCTCTGAATAAATTCCCAGAGCTACCTAGCCCTGCCCTCTAGCTTGTGTGTTCTATCTTCTGTTCTAGACTGCAGTGTGCTCCTGGGCCTTTTGAGTACTCACTGCATTTTATCCTTGTGGCTACTGCTTGTGCAGAGTTACCTGGAGATCTAGATCAGCCTTCAAACTCACCGAGTACCTCCAGGAAATCTGGGATGAAAAGTTCTATGAAGTTTTTCATTGCTATTCCATTTCTGATACATATTATCTGCATTGATATGATTACAACAATCCTCCCAAGTACAGAACCTACATGAAAATGCCTTGTTGCTTAAAGCACAGTTCTTCAGAAGCCACCAGCAGAAATATACTCATGTTTTTCATTTCAGGCTGCATAGCTCTGCCCCACCCAGAATTCACCTTACTCTGTTTGCCAATGCTGGATCTAATGGAACCATCATTTAACAGTCTTTGAAAAACTCTTCAGTTGAACTGTGCTTAAATTGGACAGTGTTATTTCAATATTTAATTCTTAATTGTTCCCAGGACAAACATGAGAAATTCCTCTGTTCATTCTTTAGATCTTCACAGACTGATTTACAGGAACTAAAAACAGAAGACAGATTATGACAAAGCTTCTCTTTTTTATTTTTAGAAAATAAAAATGGAAATGAAGAAGAGAGAAGAAAGTAGTAGAAATCAATTTTTATTTTTAAAATTTGATATACTTTTTCTCAGATGTTACTCACAAGCCCATGCTTAGTTAAGCCAAGGATACTCTGAGGTATGTAAAAGCAATGACCTCAAATGCCTAAATTTCTTTTTGGTTATAGGCCATTTTTCATCTTTGGAAATACATTTGTGCCAAATATTTCAGAGAGCAGTTTATAGTCTGTGCTATAAACACCCTCGTATGCTATAAATCTGGGGTGGCCTTTTAGCACAGAAAAAAATTTAAATAGCACAAGAAGCATTGCAATTCGGTGATATAAGCCCAGACTTCCTTTATTTCACCCAGGTGTCTCACATTTTCCCCTTTCTCCCTTCCTGTTTTTGCCAAATCCCTTCAGCTCACGATTGACATCTCTGGTACTGTTTGTGTGTTATAAAGGTATCTGAGCCCCAAGGTTATGTGTTTACCCATATACTTGGCTGTGCTTTTAGGCCTATACATTTTAAGTAAAATAACTTTGCTGCAATGTAATTATTTGCCATACAATAATTATACAAGTTTTCTTTTTCTTTGTCAGGTTGACCCTTTGTGCTGTAAGAAGCCATTCATATATTTACTTGGGAGAGAAGCAGAGAATGATGTTGATCTGGAGACCTCTACGTCTTCCAAAGTGGTAGGATTGCTGAAAATCACACAGACAGTTCTTCCCTACTAGAACTAGATCATACTACAGTCACAACCAAAGCCTGTGCGGGTGAGAAGGATTTTCAGTTTTCAGGCTTGAATTGCAGCTTCACCAGCATCAACGTACTACTCTTCATTTCAGAATTTCTATACAATTGGATCTTAATTCCTGATTTCAACCTGCAACCCTAAATCCCATTTGCAGGAGTGTCAGGAGCAAAAAGTGTGTTTATTTGTCTCAATGATGGTGCAAAGGTGAAACCAGCTACCTGCTGCAGATTAAGATGATTTTTAATTTTTTTTTTTGTTACAATGTAGGGATAAAATTTATTTTGGTTTCATTTCTTTTCCTTTTTATTTATTTATTTTTTTAAATTCTGCTCCTAATGGAATATTAGATCAGTACTAAGTCTGAAGAACATCAGTGTACAGTACATACAAGGAATAAACTGTGTAATCATCATAGATGAGGATAATAAAAATCCTTAGACCTTAGCAATAAGAGATGATGGCAATGTATGTATGATTGTCCCTCAAAGGGCACGGCATCAGATCATATGTGGCCACCACACCAGTAACCTCCATCTCTGAATATTTCTGTTTTGTTTAGATTATGAAATCTTGCTCTACTGCTGAATAACTGAGAACTCAATATCATACCAGGCATCATCTAAAGCTGATGGAATACAGGTACAGGTGTGCTGCAGGCTATTGGTAAATTGGAAAATATTCTTAACAATAGCATGATCATCTTATTTACCTTTGAAGACACAGACCAATGTTAAAATGTTCTCTTCTGAATTCCTTTCTTTCCAAGCAAAATTACCATATCAATCTGGACCAAAACAGAGTTTGCATAGGTTTCTATTACTATGGACAGATCAGGAGAAGAATTTTTTCTTTTACCTAGGATGAACTTGGGAGTATGGGTCTGAAATATCATCTTGTCAAAGTATCTACTGACTTCAGAACTGAGAGAGCAGTTAGGGTCCTTTAACTAACCTGATCTCTACGGAAAAAATTAAGTGAATCCAATAAATAATAAATTTTCCCACATTTTTTTCTAACAACTCCGTAGGAATATCTTATTCTAGAAATACACACAATTTTTTTCTGACTCTGCTTTGACTTTTGCACCATTTTTAGCTTCATGTCTATTTTAGCACTTTAGAAGAATTTAGTTCGAGTGCCAAAACTACTCTAATTAATGTCTGACAGATGGCCCAGAACTGACTACCTGCAATTCAGTTATAGTCAAAGGAATGACAGTAGCTCTTTCGATGGCACAAGAGGGGTAGTAAGAACACTCTTTTCCCTCCCAACCTCCAAGTGGGTACTACAAGTTCTGGAAAAATATATTTTGTTATATGTATAGCATTTTAAATACAAGGATTCACCTGTAAATTAAGTCGAAGACATGTTCAATGTCAAAATGATAAAGCAAGCAATTCTAATCTCTTTGCAGGTTTTCAATTCTTTTTGCTTGTTTGTTTGTTTTTGTTCATTTGTTTTTCTGCCTGGACAAGAAATTATTGTAAAGCAAGGAATGCTATTAATCCCTTCCAGAGACAGAAAATTAAAGCATAGAGGAGCTGAATAACTTATGCCCTGACTATGGATTTCACACCTCCCAACAATAATCACCTAAATGTCCTCTGTAGTTAATAGGCATCTTCAGAGGGCAGTTCATTCTATTTCAGGAAGGGATGAATCAGCTGCTACAAGTACCTTCTTTCTTTTGAGTACTAGGAGGTTTGGCAGATAGCTCAGAGGAGCCATGTGCTTTTGGATAGTGCCAACCAGGTGATCTGAGATACATTGTTAGTCTTCAACGAGGTTGGCAGCAGACTCTAGAAATACTGGCAGTGCAATGTCTGTATGAGCCACTAAAATATTTTTCTATTTAAAACATAATATCTGATTTCTTTTTCATGACATCCATATATTTTAAAATTAATTTTAATTAATTGATGATCTCTATTCTGGACATTTCAGAAGGCCAGTTTTTGTGCTAGGTATAGAATTTATCTAGTTTTGTAGCTATAGAATTGAATTAACCAAGCAAAAATATGTGAAGAAGGAAGCCATTAAGAATTTGTGGATCAGTGCTATTCAAACTATTCAGTTGTCCTTTCTAAAAACCAAAGTACTTCAGTTTCTTATTAAAGCAACTTTGTGACTGACTCAGGAATCATGATTACATACACAAAACAGTAGGGTTTTTTTTCATTTCTGCAGAATTAATTAATAACAAAGAATCTCTAATACCAGTATGATATGAACCAATCTGTCCTTTGCATGACCTAACCATATCTAAATAATGCTCTTAGAAGCAAGGTAGAATTGTATGATTTTTGCAGGATTTTTTGTTCATGCTTCCAAATATAACACCAATGTCTCCTACTCCATTGGTGATTTATTTAATTCAGTTTCAGTCTATATACAGCTTATGTTCCAGTTTTGTTTAGGTACAGTATTCATTACAACTATTAAATTTTTTATGAGTTTGAGATTTTTTATGGTTTGTTGGATAGATCACCTTTCAAAGGACAATTATTTGACTATACATAGACATTTATTTTGATATTCCAAATTGTTTATTATTTTGACTTTTCTGCTCATAGAAAAATCCTGCTATTACAATCTCTCTCCTATGGCACGTCATCTTTTTTGGTACTAATATGGTAAGTTTTACCTACTTCTTTTACCTTCAATTTTCACAACCAATTCTTTCTAAGAGTGGTAAGTAAAACCAGCCTAGGATGGTCATAATAGCAGTGTGACATTCATAAAGTTTAATAGAGAAAAACAGTCTAAAGATTGTTTCTTAGCATTTCCCAGAAACATATTTGTATAATGTGTGCTTCAACTTTTTGTAGGTAGATATTCTTTATAGAAACAATATCTCCCTTAGGTCATCCTTCCATGTCTTTTAACCAGACACATGTGAAAATATATTATTACTTGAGTTTTTCCAGCACACTGTAGTCCCCAAGTTTACATTTCTTTTTTCCCTATCTTTTTTATCTGCTTTCTTAGTCAGGAAAATAAACAAGCCTTTTAAAATGCAAATATTGATTTTAAAATAATAGAGTCCTCCGTGCAAAAGAAATGTGAGGCTGGAAACAAGACTGCAATTCACAACTTTGAAATCTCTATCT
The DNA here is from genome assembly GCA_013400975.1 of Atrichornis clamosus. Lineage (NCBI taxonomy): Eukaryota > Metazoa > Chordata > Aves > Passeriformes > Menuridae > Atrichornis > Atrichornis clamosus. The sequence continues at coordinate 13,291 of WBMZ01016066.1, forward strand.
ATAGGAGACTGTTGTGGATATAAGCCAATATTACATGGAAAAACTAATGGGAGCAGGAGAGCAGTAAAGATGTTTCATTTATTTCCAGCTATTGCTTTCTGGACTGATGAAGATAAGTACTACCTAGGTTCAGCTGACTGTGTCTGTATTCAGTGTTATTCAGACTCTAAGCATCACGCACCTGACATTTTAATTTAGTGGGTGAAGTGACTATCACAGGTAAAATGTGCAAAGTACTTTGGGATCTTTTCAGAGCAAGAACACCTTAGACATGTAAACCAGTTTATTTTTGGTGTCTGCAATCAGTGATCAGTGCTTTAATGAGGTTACTTGCTTGAAAATATTACTTCATTTTGTCCAACCTCCTTGTCAAAATAAATTTTGAGTTGTGTGACAGGACAAGTCAGTAAGAGCTCTGAAGTGAATATTTTCCTTAATATGAGAACAGAAGAAAAAAAAGTGAGAGTTTCAGTCTCTAAACCTACATTTTGATAGAACACAGAGCAATGAACTTGAACACAGAGATTCTTGGAAAAAGAAGAAAAAATATCTCCCGTCTAGGGACTGAGACAGATATAAATTTAGGATCTGAGGGTCAGTCTTTCCCCTCCTGTGTCATTGCCATTTGGACCCTTTGGTTTTGGGTCTTGACCTTGCTTCACATATTTTCAGTAGCTTCCTACTGTGACAAATGCTGTGAGGGAGATTCTCTTTCCATGGTTACTTTACCTTAGTAGTCTTAGGAGGCTACAAGTCCCACTGAGCCTGCTGGGCCTCCTCTTTCCACTCCATCTGTCACCTCCATGAAGTCACTTGGCCCCAAAGGAGGAGAAATCCCAGGGGAAACCTTATGCAATGTACAGCAGCCCAAGACAGGAGAAACTCTTGCCTGCAACTTCACAAAAAAACCCCTGATTGCAAATACATGGGAGGCAAGGAACAAAACAGCAAGAGAGAAAATACCCTTCAATATCTGGTAATTTCTTCTCAGGACAAGTTCCAAAATTTACTCTTTTTGGCAGACAAACAGGTATGCTAAATAATAACCTTTGGTCAGGAAAAATTACTTTCTCTATATGATCTTTAATGTTAATCTTTTCATGATGTTGATGCTAGAGTGGCATAAAGATCGTGCATTTTCTTTGACTTTATTATGATGGATGTGTTATTAAGGCTTTGTAAATGACGTAAACTTCCTGACCACATAAAGAAGTAGAGCTTGGAAAGCTTATTGCCAAAGATTCATATTGTGTCTAGACCAAAGAAAACCACAGTGAACAAAAATTAACCTGAGTGGAGTCCAATTTGCAGTAAACACAAATTAAATTGGGACAAATCACCGTAGTTAAAAATATTGAAGGCAGGAGCATAAAGTGCAGTCTTCAATTACTTCTTCTGCAGTCTACAGTTGAAATTATTACAGCGGAAGTCCACTTTACAGTAGGAAAATGAAGCACAGCTGGTGATGGCTTTGGTGTGGATAAATAAGGAATGCAAAAATACTGAAATGGTAACATGGGTTTATATTGCCTGCCAGAGGCAAGAAAGGAACTCCTTTGCTACCCAGGATATGCAACTAAGTTGTGGATTTGTTTTAAGTCACTGGACAATGAACACATTAAGCAATAAGGTAAAATGAGAACACTGATAATCTCTTCAGCATAATTATCTGCTGATTGGCTGACATATTTTATATATGTTCAGGATTAACACACCACTGAGGACTGTTTACATACAGGAAGTCTTCGTATTTTTTCCTCATGGCATGGTTGTAGTTTTTGAACTTTTACTATAATTCTACATTTTGTCACAGGAAGGATGGAAGTGTGTTCTGGGATTATGGACAGCAGATACTTGCCCTTCAAGGCTGCTGTCCCTTTAGCTGGGGCTTTCTTCAGTAGTTTCATCCTACCTGGCACACTTCTATACTTTTTGTTCATCGTACTTTCTAGTGATTCACAATTTGTATTTCTTCTGTAAATGAAGAACCGCCTGGCAGTCATCAAGCTTCGGGAGGCTTTAATTTCAAAGGGTTGCTGAACTTCAGTTGGCCACTGTGTCCCAGACATGTCTGATATGCGAGTGACTTCAACAGCAAAAGGCATGGGGCTTGTTCATATAACAGAAACACTCAATTTCCCCATTTTAAAGTGTCAGACTTGTAAGTGCTTTCCTAAAAACTAGATAGATGTTATTCTCTGTCCTTTTCTAAATCTGTGTCTTCTTATTTATATTGCCTCTTAGACTGCACTATCACAATATTTGAAATATTATTCACTGAAATAGGATTTTTCAAAAGCAAAAAAATCATAGGTATTTTAACATATTAAAAACCTAACACTTTTATTTCAGTTGGAACTACAAACTTCAGGGCACAAAAAGTCAGACTCTGACCTTAACTGAATACAGATGTGACTCTCATTGGTAAGTATCCACAGACGAGCACATTTCCCTGTTTGCAGTACCCGAGCCAGGTCTCAGTGAGCTGGCACATGTGCATGTTTGCAGGGAGAGACTGAGTCCTCTCAACAGAGGAGTGGCTTTAGTGTGCCAGAGTTAGCTGACACCACCACCTCTGTGTTCTCCTGATGTAACTGGCTATGGCTGCAGGATCCAGCCTGTACCATGCACATGCTCCAGTTTTTCAGTGGGGTGTGTATTTCTCTGTATTTTCAAATTGCAACCAAGAATATTTGTTTCCAACTCCTTTTCAGGCATCATTTTTGTTCTCATTTATTAGCAGTTTATTACTGTTTTTAAAGGAATTTGTAGATAAACAAAACTCCTTCATTTGCTGATTTTGGTTATCCATTAATAACGCCTTTGAACCTCAGTTTGGTCTGATCGCTGAATTACATAACCAATTCATACAAAGATTGTTCTTGTAACAGCACTCGCATTTAACGGGACAGAGTCAAGACACCAGAAACTAATATGCTTAAGATTATGTGCTTAAGCATTATGCACTTGGAAAATGTAGAGTTCCTGCTACATTCACCATGGGTAGCAATGTGCTTCATCACTTAGAAAAAGGAAAAGCCAAGTCCTTCAAGCATGGAGAAAAGCAAAGGGGTCTTTTGCAAATGGCTTTCTTGACTGCCTTCCTACAGCTAATTCAGTGTAAAGAACAGAGGAAATGACCTTTCTTCTCCTCAAGAAATAACAGTATGAGAAATTTGTACTTACAAAGAGCATCTTTAACTGCCTAGTAAGAATACTTCCCTTTGGGGCTCAATGATGGCTTTTCAGGGATAATGGGGATGCAAAGAAAAGGAGTTTGAGAGGTATTTAGGCAGACAGCCCCCAAGTAATTGCATGTAAGTCAGAGTGATCATTTGAGTATTTAGGCAAAACTGCCTTTGCCCACCAAATAATTTGGATATGTGTCACTTAGAGTAAAACTGAAGTCATCCATCAAAGCACTACAGCATGCAGTCCTCACTATGCCAGCTTGAACCTGCCAGTCATGGTTTCTCACCTCCTTTAGGAAAATGCTGGGACTTGCACCGACTTTGATTTTTCTGAGCCAAATTGTCATCTGGTAGATATCAGAACACTTTCTTTACAGTCACTGGCACAATACCAAGTTACTTCAGCTGAAAATCTTCCCATAGCCCAGGGTGTTTAAAAGATGGGACTGTAGCTGTCCTTCACACACAGTGGTGAGAAGAACTAGAGAAAAAGTCTGCTGAACGCTTTCTCCCTTTGAACTGCAACTAGAACCAGCCTCTAGCAATGCCTTGTATACAAAGGCTAGAAATTTCAAAAACCCATTTAAAAGAATTAACTGATTTCAGGCTCAGACTGTTTTTAGTTAACTTTTGGTGGCGCTGAAGTTATTTGAGATACTCTTGCTTTGCACTTGTTCTAATGATCTCAGAGTTCTGTAATATAGAAACATTCTCTTACTGCTCGTAGTTCCCTGTCTTTTTTAACTCTGAATTTCCCATCTCTCTTTCTTACCTCCTTAGCAGTCATCTATTATACACTGAAGAAAGATTCTCAGCTGCTTTTCACAGAAAGTTGTATACATCAATTATATATTTAATACATCTATATTTATTAATGTGTTTGATGATATATTTGACAGGCATATACTGATTATTCAGTAACTGACAGCATGCAAACAGCATGAATTAATATCTTTTCACTACGACTGTGGGTTGGAAAGATGGCCCTTGCCTGTATCACAAGACCCTCTGGAAAGGGGCTCTGGAAGGCAGAGGTAGTTTTTTTACATTATGTTTTACCCATGAGACAGTTTTAATCACTAAATCTGAAATATCCAAATGACCCTGGGCTATTCATGTTAAATGAAAGGGATAATAACCCCTTTCCATGCAGCAGTGACATTCCATCTTTCACCACAGCGTGCATCACAGCCACAAAGGGGGCACAATAAATAGTTAAAGAAATTCGTAGAAAGAAACTGGCATTACAAAATAAACACATTTAGTGAAGTGAGATTAGTGTTGACATGAAAGCTCTCATCAACTGCAAGACTAGGTAGAGAGAACCAGATTTCATCTGTGGTGTCACCCTGCCAACGACCCTTGATTCCAGCTGGAGACATGGTGTGCAGAATTCAGCATGTGTTCAGTAGTCAAACTGCTGGCACCACATTGTCAAAAATGCCATCTGAAAGCTGACAAGTGTGAACATAAGGAGGTGTATGGCTGTGTGAATTATACTGAAGCTCCTTGAGCTATCACCTGAAAGGTGTGGAAACAGCATTACTCATGTGTAGGCTGAGACAGTTTCCCCGTCCTGCACAGGAGCCCAGTCGATCTGGACACTGAGGACTGTGGTGTAGCTGCAGCTCATGGTCAGTCTCAAATGGACCTTCTCTCCTGGTGTGCTTGTCAGCCCACGAGATACACGTCTGTCCGGGAACGTGTTGGGACACACTAAAACAATAGCCATGGCTGGCCTTGGAGTAGGAGCCAAACAAACAAACAAACAACTTTGATATAATGAGAACAACCTGAGATTAGATCAGTTGGCTAGAGCATGGTGCTAATTACAACAAGGTTGAGGGTTTGATCCTTGCATGGGCCATTTACTTAAGAGTTGGACTCAATTATCCTTGTGAGTCCCTTCCAACTCAGAGGAATTTCAGATAAACAATTTCACCCACTAGGAATAAAATAACTAAATAAATTACATAAAAAGAAAGAAAATATATTACAATAGTTATCCTTCTGGTGAAAGCACTGTTCAACTGTGTATTTGATGTTAATATGTTATTCCCCTGCCTATCTTTTGACACTAGAGAAAAGCAGGCATATTGTTCCCATTGTGGGAGTATAAGCAGAGACTACTGAAATGCAGTGAAATACAGACACTGAACTTAGCTGATATTCACATGCATGAAAAGTATCTTATTAGGGAAATTATTCACCATGGTTTCTAAAGAATTAACAAATTTACGCAATGAAAAATAATCTGAATTCATCAAATGAATTACTTGAGTTCTTGTATCACTAGTTCTCTATTGCCTCATTTTTCACTTGTGCTGTGGATCTTTTAGAAGACTTCTGGGATCTGCCATAGAAAGTATGGAGTATCCAGAACTGGTATGAGTCCAAAGGTTTCCCCTGAGGTTAAGATGTTGGGAATTCACTGTCTGCTGATACACCAATCTGCCTAAGCTTGTAGACAAAGTGATATGATGCTAGGCTAAAATTAAATTAGCAGATATTATTTTCATCTATAAGGTTCCCTCTCTCTGTGCAGTTCTGTGTTTTCTCTGGGAAGCTATGTCAGCTATAAATGAACAAACTTGCATCTTCTATTATTTTTTACGTGACAGAATTCACTGTTAGGTGACCTACACCAAATTTTCCATCACCTAAAATAGTAACCTTCCTTCCCTCCCCAGTCTTTAATATCCCAAGTTCTTACCTAGGAGCAAACAATTTGAAATTATCTCAGAATTACTGTGGGGCAGAAGCATGTTGTCACTAGCTGGGGAATAGCCTTTCTCAGAGGGGCAAGACTCCATACAACACCTTGCATTACAGCAGGATAAGAGGGTGCACTTCAGCAGTAAAAACAACAAACTTCTGTATACAGTAAATGCAAGGTAATTTCAGGCAGTTTTCCTTGTACACCTTGGGCTGTGGTTCTGTAACATAGGAAGAATCAGCAGCTGAAGAAAATCCCATCTTCCAAACCTCTCTATTCTAACATTTAGTAATCCTGATTCTTGATCAAAAACTGGTATTTTTGTGTGCTTCACAGGGAAATTAATACAACTTACTTTCATTAGGCTCTAAGATGGGGTCTGTAACCCTTATTCCAGGTGTGTGCCTAGGACGCCGTGGCTGGTTCTGCTGGAATGACGTAGCCTGGCTGTACTGAAAGCACGTGTGCATTCTGGTGACAGCTCTGTGACATTTGCATGCTTATTCTGCCTTACTGAAACTTAGATACCTCTGCAGCAATTTATAGCAACATAAATGTGTGCAACGGTTTATGACACAATGAAAAATAGCAATTTGAACTGTATGAGCAATTTGGGACAAGAGGACATTATACTACTCTGGCTGGGCATTTACTGAGAGGTTGCATTAATGTCCCTGTTCTTCTCAAAAGTGCTATTGACATTTAGTTGATCAAAAGTTATTTAAGCCACTAAAACCTATCTGAATAGTATTTTCCAGGACTATTGTACATGGAGATGCTAGTACACTGGAAGGAATAATACTCCTTTCAAATAGTCAACATCACTACGATAAGTTTTTTTGGTTGGTTTTTTTTTTTGCCACCCTATATTTAGTCTGTGAATTTATGAGATTTCAGATTCAGGAAGCTGGGTAAATGTCAGTCCCACAGGCTTTGTAGCAGGACAGCTGACAATTGCTCTGCTACCAACACCTTACAGACTTCTACAGATCAATTCATTGCCAGGTGTTTGTTACACTGGAACTAAGTGTTTAATATTCAGTAAGAAAATTCTCTAGTGCAGGTTTAGGTAAGGAGCATAATTAGTAAATTCCAGATACTATTTCTTGCCTTCTGCCCAGAGTGTCCTGCTCCGCCCAGCCCCTTATTTTGTATCCCATACCTTGTGACCGTTCACGGCCTTGCCTTTCTCATTACTGCCAGGACCCAAGTCGTTGTGTCAGGGTTTTTTTGTTTCTTTTGTGCTTGTTTGTTTGCTTCATTTTGATTTGGCTGGGTTTTTTTTCCCCTGAGCTTGGTCCCTTTGGCTTTCACAACCCCCTTCCTTGTATCACATTATAAACTGGGAATGATAGGTTTCTTGCACGTTACGTGTGGGTGCAGGAAGCAGGAGTGGAAATAACTAGATGTCTGGTCTGCACAGTAGCTCCAAGTGCACTCAAGTTATCCCAAGGCATACATTTTCAGTGTAATGAGAGAGGACTACCTATTTTACAGAAGAAATTATGTATAAATTGTTCTTTGCACACTTGCCTCTGTTCTGCCCACCTGTCCCTCAATGCCCTTCCTCAGCATACTTAAAATACTTTAGGAATCAGCAAGAGCATCAGACATGTTTGGGCAGCTATGCTCCAGACACAGTATTAATGGAGCTGTGAAATAAAGGGTTAGTCAAGGCTAAACATATGATTCTTGCTGCAGAATCTTTGAAATATGACCTTTTTTTCTATCTAGGAGAAAAAAAAATTATTGACGGCTGTGATTCCTGCTGCTCAATGGTAAAACAAGCCCCCTCCACCATATAAAAAACCTAAATCCTATCAGCCAATTGTTCAAAAATGGCAAGTACAGGTATTAGTTCATTTCAGGACTCCAGACTTCTTGAAAAACAGCATGTGTTTCAATAAGAAGCAATGTATTTTCCTAAAAACTTTTCTTTCCCATCTGCAATAAGTTCACTGAACCTTTTGTCTTATGCAGAAGCAGAATAAGTTTCACAGTACAAGAGGTCTGACCACAAAGAAGCTCCAGCCCAATGGGTTGATTATAATAAGCTCCCTGAAAAGCACAACTCAATTCTTAGATTTGAATAGAGACAGATATTTTTTAGTCCTGTATTTCAGTTAAAGACATTAATGTACCATTAATATATAGTATGTTATCGGTTGCTAAGACAGGCAAGCACAGTAAGCTTTGCACTTTTCCACAGTTTTCCTTCAATGGCCTTAAGAGAGGCTTTGTTGAACGTATGATTTTAATAAGAATTTATCCTGAAGAGTTTCTTTCCTTTGAAAAAAACACATTTTAAAGCTACTTTAAAGGTAGTATGATTATTGATGTGCTACAGCCCTGCAGTGAAATACTAAAGAGACATACATGTGCACCTATGTTCTCCTCAAGGCTCTAGTTTGATGTAATTTCTCCAAGTCATTTCCCTTCTCTCAGGAATTAATTACAAACTGTTGATCACAGACTCCACAAGCTGCCACAGAAAGCTTCTCATTCCTCCTCTGACAAGCAGTTCTTTTTAACAGAGATATATCTTTTAGTCACCTGCCCCTTAGATCTGCCACCAGGATAGACAAGACAAATTCATTTTTTTTCCAACTTTTCACATGGTTGCTTTTCTTTCTGACCTAGTGCTTTTTCCTTGCCATGAAAATATTTGAAACATCCCAGTTTTGTTCTAAAGCAGGAGAGAAATAAATCTAGTTGCTCCTTTATTTTATTGTATTTTATTGTAT
>WBMZ01016068.1:0-33836 GCA_013400975.1 Atrichornis clamosus
TGGCCAGGGTCAACCTACGACAATAGGTAAATAGAATTCAAATAAATCACTGAAACTAACGAGGCAAGTCAAACACATCTTTCCATTTTCACTTGATATTCCAATCATGATACCTCTTCTAGGTACCAGTGGAAGCTGACAGCAGCTTGTTATAAATTCTTGCCCAGCTTCCTTTATCAGGCCTCAGTCTCATACACATGGGGGGCGGGAAACATATCAAAGAAATATTGCCAAAAGAAAAACAAGTCACGGAAAATTAATGACAAATCCTTGAGAACATACTGAAGATAAAAACACCTGTCTGGTTGTTTGATTATAGTCTAGAAATTGAATAGAATCTATATTCTTGTTATTTCTGCCCCTTAGAAAGTATCTGACAAGCTTTGAACACATAAAAACAACCCTCATACTCAGAAGTTCAAAATCAAAACATTAAAATGGCCATTTTGGGAAGCAACTGATCAAGAATTTTCATTGATTTATTACAGAGAACTCTACTTCTATCAAGTTACCGAAATGCTTGTTTTCCATTTTTCTGTTTTTAACTATGCTATTTTAAAAATCAACCGTTCAGACCTGCTGACATAAAATCTCCAAAATCTTGCAGCTGCTTCTAGCCATGAATGACAACTTTTTCTCATATATACACACACACATATATATATATATATATAAACATAAACCCAAACAATTAAAAGAATTGATATCTACAGACACTCTTCTGTGTGTTTCTTACGCCACTTACCAGTAATTCATACACTGTTAAGGGACATATGTTTTAAGATGTATTATTTGTTGAGACAGCTGTCAAGGAATTGCACTGGTTGTCCCTTCAGAAATCTTACAAATTACTACTAGAAAAAACCCCACCTATTGCAGGCACATTAACGTTGACTTCATTCTAAAATAACCTGCAGATGTCAACATCAAGACTTCAGCTAAGCAGCTTTTGTCACATAGCGAGGTATGTTGTGAGGAATGCAATGAGGAGAAAAACACCCAAGTGACCCAGAAACCCTGGGAATGTTTTTAAGTTCCTCTTAGGGAAGCGTAAGTCCACGTGCCATCAACACATCAACACACATCAAAATTCTGATGCCAACTTCTACAGTTAAGAGAAACCTTATTTCAGCAGGCTTGAGCCGTTCCTCTACACAGAGCATTTGATACTTACGTAAAAAGTGTTTTTCCAGTAAGGCTATTTCCAGGTGACCTTTGATCTCATTCAGTCTGTCAGACTCTGTTCTGTTAAAATCCTGGACTCCTGAAGCCATGATGATGGTCCCTGGACCAGCCTATAAGAAAGTCAGAACATACTGAGAGTTCAGAAGCACTTCTTCCTTTTCATCATTTAAATATATCAACTGATTTCTGGGGCAGTAAAGAAATAAGAATGTGAGAAACATGCAAGTATCAACAACTCTGAATGACTCTTTCAGCATTAGATTACCAAAATAAATGAATGAAAGCTAATTAAATGAACAGCATCTCTCCCGTGTGAGTTTACAGAACACACTTCTACAAACCTTGTGAAGTTACAGAAAATAAAGACTTCCCACCATCACCCTTACCAGTTCTACTGCATCTAATTTAAGTGTTTCTTCTGCTGATTTAAAAGCCATATTTCTACTATTTCTCACTCTTCCCATTAAATGAATGGTCTATGCAACATACTTTACATATAAAATCGTGAAGCTAGGAAAAGTAATACTTTTCTAGATAATTACTGAGCTATTGAAAAACACATACTGTATATTTTAATATCCATTTACAGAATGTGTAATTCTGAAGACCACAGTCTCTCAACAAGGAAGGGGTTCCCAGCTCCCCCACCTCCAACACAGCCCAGCAGTTACTGCAGAAGGATGTTGATGATGCCCAGGAGCTCACTCTAGTAGGCTAGGAGAAGGAGGAATCAAAAGACTGCATGCCTCAACAGATTTACCAGCACCCCTTGAATGAACTCAGTGGAATACTGGAAATACTGATGAAAGTAAGAATTAAAGACCAGTTTGATTAGTTAGTGACAGCAGTGACAACCATCACCTCCATGAAGTAAACACAGAAAAACCTCAAGCTCACACAGCAGAAAGCAGGTGATGCCTTCTTTCTCTCATAAAGTGGGCATTTTCAGACAGCAGGGAACAGGGTGGGTGAGGGCATCTCCTGGGTAATGGTTGTTCAACGCTTGTGTACAGTCTCCACCAGGTACAAAAAGTCTGCCAATGAGAATTACAGGAGCTACTCCAACAGCTTGTACTCAAAATCAAAGTGATAGATTACAGAGGCCTACATCCCAAAAATCCCAAAGATCTCAAGACAAAAAGGGATTTCTTTACCTGTTCTAACCATTCCTCCACCCCTTGCTTGAACCCTGAAAACATATAGGAACTCTACTGCTTTCAAATGCCAGCTTGCATACATTTAACCATGACAGCTTAAATTACATACAGATATAAACTCAAGTAATCTACAGGAGACACTAAAAGACATTTTCTATGTTTTACGAAAGATGTGCAGAAAGCTTACTGACAGCAAAGTACTTTCACAGTTGGGATTGATTTGCACTTTCAAGATAAAACAGTGTGGAAATATCTATCAAAAATCTGATTTCTTGCTTGAACTGAACAGATGCCGAGTTTAAACTTCAGAATTTGTCTACACAGGCATAACAGCACGCCGTAGGCAGTTACTACCCAGCATTTACCTGGCACCAACTGCCCACCTAGGCTTGCCCAATACAGTGCCAAGCTGAGATGCTATTTCCAGTCCCCTAAGCAGCACCCACCCACACAGCACTCTGTCAATGCTGCTGGCCCTGAAGAGGAGCAGAAGCTGTTAGCTTAGCAGCAGCCCTGGGCTGCTTCCCATTTCGGAGCTGGCACGAACTGTGCCACAGCAGAGCGGGACAGACCCCAGGGCAGTCCTCACACGGGGAGCTGCAGCACAGCATCCTCCTCAACACGCTCCACATTTCCTGGTCACCCCTGCCTTTAGCCAGGGAGGTGCAGTGAGACATGCCATTTGCAACTGCTCCAGCCACTGCAGAAGCGTATCAGAGCCTGTTTTCAGATGAGCACAGGATGCCAATTAACCTCTGAGCTGATTTCTTATCTACAGAGCTGGGTTGTATTTATTTACTCTGCAAGATTTAGTGCTATCACTTGCCAGACGCTTGGAGAGCCCCAAGGATGGTGTGGCTGAAACTGAACACAAGCACCATTACAACACACTCCACAGGCAGGCACAAGGGCGGTGTTATTAAAATACAGATTGCTGCCCAGGGGTTAAAGCATGACTTTCTGTATTGTATATCCACATCTGACACAAAAGGACAATCTTCACTCCCAACAGGAGTTCATAGGGAGCTGTCCGAAGAAACAGTGTCACTTGTTAAAAATAAATAACTAGATAAATAAATCAAACCATGCACAGGTCAAAGAGCAAGATGCTGTACTCAAAAGGAATGTGCCTGGGCTCTGGACATCAGCCCAGTGCTTAGACAGCAGCTGGTTCCTGCCCCACCCCATGAACTGAGGCAGGGAAAGGAGCACAGAAACTGAGGTGAGGGAGGAGAGGAAAAGGAGAGAAGCTAGCAAATACCTAAGCATATTCAAGTTTTTATCCTCATTGAAGATACCCAAGATATTTCATCCAAAGATGTGCTACATTTCAGAAATCCATCTAGAGAATGAGCTCTGCTTTTGTTTTTTCAGAGATGCTGAGTCATTAATTAAAGCCCAGGATACCTTTACTGTGCCTCTTAGGAAGAATGAAGGAGCAAGAGGTGTACAGCACTGGAGAGAAATGATATCAGTCAACGTGACTCATTCTTAGAGCTTCCAAATGTGTTTATCTGCTAAAGCATTGGATCCTGCTGCTAAAGCAGCCTGACATCTGTTGATGGATTAAAAATCAGGAGGTACACATCTTTAAACTAGCTACAAAAGGTTACGGTGACCTTCTAACTTAAAAAAAAAGAGGAAAAAAATCCACTAAGTTAAAACATAAGGCTGCTTGCTAAGACTACTAGGAGCAAGATAATGAAATTATCATGTAACAATAAAATGGTTTAACCAGAGTAGTAAGACACACAGTGACACAAGTCTGGTGGTGCACCTGATTTCCAAAATTAGTGTCACCACAACGTTTTATGACTACCATTTAGAAGCGTTCAGAAAACTGAGCATGCCCAGGACAGTGATATGGAAGACATTTAAGCAGATGTCTCTTTATCCTAGGAGATTTTTTCCCCCACACCAACACATCTAAGAAAAAAAGCAATAAGGTCTCTACATTTGCTGAAGGTCAACTGTCTACCTCTGAATTCAAAAAGTCCCTCTGTCTGAAGTTAGCCTAACTGACTCAATTCACAAGTTAACAAAATCCTTGTATTAATTCCAGTTTTATCTGGGTAAAGGTTTCTCTTCTCTGCTGCCTCTGTAGGACAGCGCTGAGACTTGGGTTGGATTAACTACACTGCACTGTACAGACATTCTTTCTGAAAGTTTCTGACTCACAGTAAAAGCCTTGAAGGCTTCCAAAGACTTTTGTTTTCCTTCTGCCTCTCTTTGACGGTATTTGACACAGGAGCCCTCTTAAAATGTTGGCAATCACTATTACTTAGCCAAGACCATGTGCAAGGCCTGGCTTTGCCCAGGAAGACAGAGAAATGCCCGAGGTGAACATGGAGTCAGAGACAGAGGGGTTAAAAGAACATTTCTGATGATGACAGACTGCCTGTAACGCATTATCAGAGTTCAGGGTTGCTGCTCCAAGCCACATCCAGCTCCAGATCTCAAATCCACATCTCCCCACACATGTTTTTCAAGCCATCTGCAGCTCAGGATTTTCATAATAGCACTTCCCAGCCTGAGACGTTTCTGCCCTCCCTCCCCAAAACTCCTTCATCCTGCAAGCCCTGGGATTCTGAGTGCTGGCACTGCCACCACTGCCACTGTGCAGCCACAGAAAGGGTCTAAGCCACTTCATAGCCAAGCAGATGTGGATCTGTCCTCTCCATCTGCAGCACAGCACAGCTTCAGTACCGCACAGGAAAGTAACTGGCCAACTCTCTGCTTCTGATTTCCTTCCATAACACTGTATGTACGTGGATGATTTTTCTCTAGGAATATTTAACAAAATGGTGGTTTCTTCCAAGTTTGTAATTAACTTGCAGAGGAGCAGCTCTCAAACCGTGAGGATGGGGAGCAGTGAGGACACAGCATGCCAACCCCAGGGGCATAACCATCCACTCAAATCACTACCCAGGGCCCAGAAAGTGGCTGGGACACAACACAGGGAAGAGGTAGTTTAAAATGGAAAATTTTAACTTGCATTCATTTGAGTGACAAAGAAGGAGGGAAAGTCTTCAGCAATAAAACAAACTACACAGCTTGTCTTGAGAAGTTCTAACCTCCTGAGTTTCTCATTTGACACTTCACGTGCATTTTCTTACTTCAAATTATGAAAGGGTTCCCCATGAATGCTGCATTTACCTGCTGTAAGAAAAGGGAAAACTCAACAACACTGCGTAAGAATGAAAGCATCTGCATGAATAGTTAATTCTTAGTAGCTATTCTTGGAAGCATACTCATTCTGGCAAGCTCCTAAAACACAGCTATTTTCTACATAAATTTTTAAAAATCTAGTGCTAGCCAGGGTCACAGATTTTAACTTCTTAACTGTAATGTTTGCATCATGCTTTATACCTTCCAATCACTGTAAATGAGATGACCAATACAGAAGCATTTAAGGTTTTAATTGACATGTGTCAGGAAAAACCAAGCTGTACTGCAATAGTAATTAAATTAATGTTTTCTATACCATAATAACTTAGATTTAATCCTAGCACAGTGGCAGGGAACTTGCATAAGTAGATTAGACTGCTTTCAGTACAACATGCCAGGTACAAGGGAGCTTTGACTTGTAATTATCACTGCCAGGTTAGTGAAAACCTCCACAGGTTTAAACACAATTTGTTCTTTCCCCACTCTGTGAAGGGGATGTGATCTCCTTTGCACCACGTTCATTCATTCATATACCTGTATGTAGAACTGAATCTTTTCTTCCTTCTGTAAAAACAGGAATGGCAGCACTGAATTAAGGGGACTTTAATTACTGAGCAAGCAACATTATCTCCATTTCCAATGTCACAACAAATCAAATGCTAATAAATTCACAATTAGGAAGTAGGAACAGACCAGGCTACCCCCTCCACCTATTTTGCAATTATGGTGTTTTTACAAAACAATGCAGAAACAGCAGTGCTGCATGCGGTGTCAAATGTCCTTGCTTTAAAAAAACAACCAAGCACCCATGGTAAAGAGGGAAGGAAGGAAGAAACTTAGGAAGCCATTCAGGAACGGAAATAAATGTTTGGCAAAAGAGTTAAATTTGTTAACCAACATTGCTGTCTTGGCAATTATCTGATCACAGAGTTCCAAACACCCTCAGAGACCTAAGAAAGTATCTGCTATTCAAGGCATACATGGTAGCTGGGGCACTTAAATGTCAGGGGGAAAAGCACCCACACAAGCAATCAGCCAACCTGTAAGCTGACTCCAAACTAGTTCAAATAAAGACACATTTTGAACAAAGTCTCAGAAAACACTGAGAATTCAAAGGAAAATATAAATCCTTCCACCTCCACAGTCCTCCTACCACGAGCTAGCTGTGTGCTTTACCCAAACACAGGTTAGGATGTTTATTATTGAACTAAATAGGTAAAGCTCACAATTTTAAGATAAAGAATACAGAATTACCTCATCTGGCCATCCTGTCACAGGGTGTAAATTTTGCATGTGGGGACTTCAGTAAGGCATATGAAGTGTTGGGACTAAGTGCCACTGCAGACTCTGCAGTCTGGGACTGAACATTCACTTCATTTGCTGGAAGTGCAACAGAGGATGATGCTCCTTCTGGCAGATGGCCAAGGCTCTGCAATCACAAGCTTTTATGACAAGGCTTTTTACTCTGAAACCTCCATTTGTACCAAGTTTTTGCACACGCCTGTCAAGTTCAGATACATACCTAAAAAAGAGGCACCTCACGTGCACATCTCTAAGTGCACTGCGAACCCGCGGGGGAAAGAAGGGTCCTTCATTCATATAACTGCACTGTACTGTTCTAATAGACAGAGATCTTTCTTTAATGCCTCCATAATGATTAATACACTAGACAGGGGCAGGGGGAGGAAAGTAGAGAGGGGCAGAGATGCAGCTTTTGCCTAGGAAATGGCTGACAGTGAAGATGCACCTAAGGGCATCAGCACTAACCTTGCAAGCTTATGTTCAGTTCCAAGCCACCAATCTTGCTTTTTCAAGACCATGAGTTCTGTACTCAGATTTCAATAGAAACAATGAAGGAATGGAAGTGGAAACACGGTACAGCTCACATCTGTCTGATATGCAGCCTAACTTCAATTTACACAGAAGACTTCCATTGGCTTTTGTGTGTTTTCAACAGTTTCCCAAAGGTATTAAATAGGAAGAAACCACTAAGACTTGGTCTTTCCATGATCAGTGTAATAAAAGTATAATACTAAGTTGCTTACAGAGCCTATAAAAGAAAAACACCCTGTACAAGCAATTTAAGATAAGAGTTTTAGACACTAAATTAAAACCAATTCAGGTACAATTCAACTATATGATCTCAGTAAGAAACAGACACTTAATTCAGAACTGCCCTGTTCACACAATCTCAGCCACTACTTTAATATGGATTTAAATATGTAAACATTACTTTCTTTAGTTTTGGCACCTCTGCAGCACAGGGGATTATTTCTTCTCCCCTCATTTTACGGATGAGCAGCAGTGCTTAGTTGGCAGATGTCTGTGAGGGCCAACTGCTAATCCCCCAAACTTCCCATCTGAAACTTATCCTTCATATGTCAGAACTCTCTCTTCATATCAATTTGCTTATTTTACTCATATCTGTAACACAGCTACTGCACTTAGGCTGTTCCAGCATCACAATGGGTTTGGAGCCCAAACAACAGGACTGGGCAAAATAAGTTTGATGCTGTTGCTGCCCTCCTGTCTTCCTTTCTCCCTGATTTAAAAAAACTGCAGTCAACTGTATCCCAAGGACTTAGATCACATCAGTCTAGTAAAGTATGTAACCAGCCAGAAAGCGAAGTGTTTCTTCAAGTTTCCCTCTCAGCACACAGAGCTCAACACTTGGAGAAAATAGAGACCATCACTGCAGATGTGAGGCCGTAAGGCTTTATAACTATTCAAAACTGTAGGTGTACCTTGCTATCTCTTCAGCCATCCTCCATATTATCCTGGAGCTACTATTCCCCTGAAGGAACACAGAATGTAGTACCTAGAGTTTATGACAGACCTTTCCGTAGCCTCTAGCTCTGTCATCCAGATACTTCTGATTAAATACAAAGGGCATCTAATATGAACCCACACATAAACATAAAGCCTTAAGTTTAATGAAAATAAGCCAGTGTTCACCTATAGAAAACACAGAAAATACCACGTTGAAAAGGCAGTAGCAGAGATTAGTCCCAGTAAACACAATACTTACATTTTAACAAATGACAGATGTCTTCAGTAAAATAAGAGCAAAGGAATGGCATTTGACAGACTTCCTTGTCTGAGAAGCTTGAGGATTTACATATAACAGACTTTTTGTGACCAAAACATGCTCTGTCATTACCACCTGTTCGTTCCATGGTCACAGGAAAAACATTGTGTCAACAGAGCTCTCTACAAGCAGGACTGTATGTGGTACCATACAAGCCCGCTTAAATTTGAACAAGCTAATTGCTACAGAACTGGAGGGATAGAAGCTGCCAACCCCAAAGGAGATGCATAAGCATACATGATTTGAAGTCTTTTAGTTTGCAACTTGCTGTAAGCAAGCCCTGTGCTCCTAGAAATGAGCCTTCAGACAACAGTTTGATCACATTCTGGGGATAAAAACTGCACAGTAAGTTTTGATAGGATGACAGAAATTCTGATTTCCAAGTCACATTCTAGAAGACAGTTAAAGAGACAAATCTGAATTTAGATTGTAGCACTGCAAGCTCAAGGATCTACAGCCATTTTTTAACAGTTAAAGCAGAATTTTATTTTACTTTTTTAACCAATATTTAACTTTTCCTGAAGCAGAGTCTTTTAAAAAGGGAGGTCTGTTTTGGTGCTTCTGCTTACAAGCACGAAGTTATAGCACCTCCTGCATAGGTTTAAACCAGCTCCACTGCATGGAAGCATTACTGGACACAGACCTGCAGTGGAGAAGGAAGTGGTGGGACCCTCTAACTCTAATGAAGCAACCAGAAACTTATCCCTACAGTCCTGGGCAGTGTCATTTGAGCAGATCTGAGCTCCTCAGACTGAAAAGTTGTCTTTTCTTTTTCATGTGTTCATTAGTAATTCAACAAAACAAAAACCAAAGAGCATTCAGAAGGGCATCCAAGGTTAACAAACCTGTCAACTCACAATATCTAAAATTAAGAGTAGGGACAGGGAACCCTAATATCAACAAATTAATTGATCTTTCCACAAAATGGAAGCCTATTACTGCAAAGTTACTTTCTAGTCCACAGATCCTCAAGTGTTAAACTCAAAATATAAGGATGAAGAATTACTAATTTCTGTTGTTTTTCTGCCTGACAACCATAAAACATAATATAACAATACTTAAATCATGTACTTACAGGGTCTCTCAGCTCTTCATTGTCTCGAGCCGACGTTCGAGGTATTTTCACCGGGATTTCATCTCCACATTCAGTGTCTGATGCATTTGGAGACTCTGCTAAATCAAGGAACTCATCTCTCTTGTGACCTCTGAACCTTATTTTGTCCAACTTCTTTAGCATGTTCAGTACTGCACTTTTCTGCTTTACCTTAACATGACGGTTGGAGTCTCTGCAAGATCAAGACATCAAGAGTAATTTAGAAAGCTTGCAGTAAATCTAAATACACACATTCTTATCGCTACCTACTGGCAAACATCTTTCAGGGGCCTTCCCGCCACTGGAGGGAAAACATGCTGCAGCTTAGCTTTTTAACAGGCATTTTTTCCACCGTGTAATGGATGCATGGTGTGCTTTTCAGTAGTTGATGATTTACCATCTTCACAGACTATTAGGGCCTCTTTCTCCTGGCTATTTTTCAAGCAAGTCAGAATAGGAACAAGGTAACAATATGCATTCCAATGAAAGATTAGCAAGTCAGTTTCTAACACGTTACTTGAAATAAAAAAAAGTTTAGCTGATAAGTCCACATTCTTCAACTTGTGGTGTTTCTAATCAAAGACAAGAATATCCACCAATCTTTAAATTCCCAGACAAACTGGAGCAAAAGAGTAAGGATGATATCATATCTCCCTACTGCTTCAGGCTAAGAAAACAGAAAGTAGCTAGGGTTTACTGAAGAAAGCCACCAGACAGATTCATGCAGAAGATCTCACCAAAAATTAGAGATTGTTGAAACAGACCACATCACATTCAAATGCACTGCCAAAATCCTTTAAATTACCACAATTGACAATCTTGTATACTCCCTAAATTGTTCTGGGAGAAACATTCTGCTTTTTAAAAGACAATAGAAGAAAGCATAATTTATGTACGTAAACTCACTGTAATGGTAGCTTTCCAAGACACTGCACTGTACAATTTCTCATTTAAACCAGACCTGTCAAACTGGTCGCATTCAATGAATCACACTGTGCTAAAGGTCCCAAGCTCCATCTTTGAAAAAACAAACCCAACAGTTAGACCCTTGCTCCTGCCACTCCAGGCAAGCTACTGCTCTGGCAGTTGAAAACAAAACAGCCACAATTTTCTAAGCACAGAGGATCCATTTAGAGGATGATGCAATGCTCAAGCAAATGGATTTTTAAAAGTTTATTTTGAGGCACTTGATCCTGTTACTACCCTTTTGTCCTCTACGGTCAATACTACCATCCTCTTCATTAGAAGTCACGCTTATCTTCATGGCACATCATCCACTGGCGTGAGATGAAAAGGCAAAGGTAGATTCAGACGTGTCACTTCAGGAGTAGAAACAAAGAGCAAAATAGAAGATCCTTTTGCTACCACACCCTTGCACCTGAGGCAGTTCTCACCTCCTAGAACAAACCTCTTTTCAACAGAGCTCTTCAACTTTCCCTGTGGATTCTCCACTTACCCTAAGCCTTTGGCAGTGACTATTCACACCAAGTTCAAACCAGATTGTTCCCTTCAAAATCTGCCTTGGTTTGCACCTCTGCCAAGGTTTATTAGCACCCTTCAATTAAACACAGAAGTTTTAAACTAATACAAATCTCTTACAGTACAGCTGGCAAACAAAACCCACAAAATTTTTCCTTTATCAGAGATGCTTAAAGTTGCAGCCCTGTGTTTAATCTATCACTTAACGAGAATCACTTGTGGTAACTCACACCAAGGTTATTTTCTATGAACAGCTTTTCTTTGAAGTTCTTTTACTTGTCAAAGCTAAGTTTAAAATAGAAACACTTCTTGTTCATTCATTGACTATTTGATGAAGAAACTTGTCAGCTATCACATCCAGAAATATCTCTAGGCCCTGCTATTAATAGCAACTAGGGAACAAACGGTATGAGGGAAGTTCAAACCTCTGATAAGCACCAGCACAATTGTATCGCTCTCCCTCCCCTCACAATGATCTCCATCTATGTTCAACCAGTTTTACACACCATGTAAGAGACTTACAGCAAAGCAGCTGTAAACCAAATCCCATCTGTTCATCATCCATGCTGTCACTGCTAATGATACAGCCAGGCAAAGAAATAATAAAGCATGGTAGAGTCTTATTCCTTTTCCAGCTGGCCCCCATCAGCCCATACGATGGAGGGCGAGCATGCATCCCATGCCTTCTCTACCCCTCGTAGGGATGGAGCAGTTACTGCAGATGACCACTGCTGTCCTGAATAGAAACAGGAGTCCTCAGCATTCTGTTAAAACCACGTTTATCCACTGGTCCCCAAAGACCAGGGCTGGATACAGCCTGGCATACACAACACTTTATTGGATATTTCAACATCCGAATTCAGTTTTCTTTCTCCTTAGCACAGATTCGCATACACTTATTACACCAAAGAAATGAGACGCATCAAAAACGTCTCAAGGCAACCTCCAACCCTTACCATGAAGCTTTGAATGAAAACTGAAAGAGCCATGAGGACAGTGAAAAGGCCCACTGGTGTAGCTACCTGGAATGGACACCATTTGGGAAACTGAAGTCCTAAGCTCCATTCTCATTCTAGGATGGTCCATGCATTTCAGCCCCAGGTCACAGAATAACTTGGCCAACAGATTATCCGTGAAGACATTTACAGTATTCTTTTACTCACAAAACTGATGTACTCACCCCTACGTGTGTTACCACCTAGCCTGTTAAAAATGCAAACCTTTCTTTAAATCATTCTGCTGAATGGAGTTGGCTTAAATTCTGAGGCTCACAAAACAGACATGTCATGAGGGTCAATATTTTTCAAGGATTATTCGGTAGGTTAACCATTATAAGAGGACATACTAAAGAGCCACATACCAAGACATTTTTTAAAATGCCTTAAGTATAAGAAGCTGTTATATAAAAATATCTTCTCAGTTAAAATTTAAAAATAATAAGATCATTTTGTCTAAAAATTGTTTTGCATGTACCAGGTTCCCAAATTACTTACAGTTACATTACATTAACCTAAGCAAAAATGTAAGCTTGCCAACAAGCTCCTATAGAAACTCATTATCTGGCCTCCAGCCAAATGCTGGATCTAAGACAGGCTTTTTATGTCAGTAGCCTGTTCTTGCAACTACCAACTTTTTTTATAGTGACATTTCAGCAGTTTCAGGCTCACTAGTAAAAAAGGTTCTTGGAGATTCTGTATTCCAAGTGACTTGAATCAAATTTAGATAAGCTTGAGGAAGCTTTTGTAAAATGGAAGACCAGAATCTGATCTAGAATTAGATTTATTGTAAAATATAGTAACTAAATAACTAAACATCAAAACACTTGCTTCACCTCCATAGCTATTCATCCCTCACCTTCTCCCAACGACCCATCCTGCACCCATCCCTATCCAAACACCCATTCTGAACTCAGCTGGTTCGGCTTTAAGTTTCAGGCTATTTCGGGCAACTCTCCATACCAACAACATCAAAAACACCATCCAACTCTGCACATGGGGAGCTCAGAGTGCAAAGGCAGACCTACATCTCACTCTGATTTCAAACTAACCATTAACAAATACTATAACACTCTAATAAAAATACAAATATTTTAACTCCATGCATTGAAAATGCTGCCATTTCCCAATGCTGCCATACATGCAACAATAATCAAGTGAAAACAGTCTGTTTTTTCCACACTTTAAAAAATCCCTAACGAAAATAATCTTTAAAGATTCATTTTAATTGCCATTAATATCTACCAACTAACACAAATCCTTCAAGTCTGAAGCTTTATTCCTTTTACAGAGGGCCAGGGAAGAGATGCCTTTATTTTGACTTCATATGTAAATCCCCAATCAACCCGTCAAAAAATGGTGAGACGTTCATTTTAAATTAATATGTCAAGGCCCAAAACCCAAAACTAATATAAACACACATTTCAAATTTATACGAAGAACAGAAAAATCAAGTTTTCCCAAATTTTCACAAAAAATCATAAGGAGACCTACAACAACTTTTTCAGCCTACGTTTGCCGAGAGGCTTCAGTCAGGAGACAACCATCTTCCAGGGAATGACGAGTGCCATCCTGCCTGTGCAGTCTGGAGGGACTTGGTTATGAGATGCATTCCTCTGGACAACTCTCCCACCCCTTCGTGCTACTGCTGCTCCATACTGTACTCCTGCATGAACGTGGAAGAGGTTGGGATGCAGAAGGGATGAGGGAACTCAGCACCCAGTGTACCACTGCTAAATGAAATCTACTTTAACTCACCCCAGAGTCTTCTACAAGTGGTTTATAGGTTTTGGTTTTCTGTTGTTGAACTTAGTTTTTACACATGAGTACAGTGCTAGACCAGGCAGAGACTGAACAGTCAAATCTTCATGTGTACTTTTCAGAGAAAAGGCTCTGCTTCACAACATGGGGTTCAGTTTTCCTCAGCTGTTAACAAAACACAAACCTGCTAGACAATGTCAAACAGCAATGCCTCAGCAAGTGTTAGTCTGGAGCCTGGGGGAAAAACAAGCAATAAAGAAACCACTAAAACATCATGGATGAATGTCATCCCAGGTCAAAAAGGCCCTACAAGGCTATGACACAGTACAGTAACCTTCAATGCATCCACGTTCCTTTTGCTAGAAAAACAGCTTTTCAGAAAGCTGAAGATGACACTGCAAATCTAGCATACTCCTAGCTCTCATTTTTACATTCCATCTTCTTCATATTCTCCTTTCAGTCTCAAAATAAGTTTCTACAGAAGTCCAAGGTAAGAGCCCTGATATCCAAGAAAAGCCAGGCTGTGTGTGGATGGACAAATACAGACATAATTGTCAATACCAGAACGTTTTGGTCTTATCATGAGAAAGGGATGTGCAAATTGAGGGAATAGAAAGTATCAAGGTTACATTCGGTGTTCATTACTTCTATACTGAAATGTTCCTGCATGTTATCCTGAGAGGTGATAGGAGAGCAGTAACACGACAAGACAAATTCAGTCCATCCACTTACCAACTGATACTGAAAACAAAGCTTGGTGCGTTTCTTCCTGGACATGTCTAAACCTGGAAGCAACAGTGAGTACATCTAAGCCTGCTACAGATTCACAGTCCTCTATAAAATGTTCTGTGTAAAAAGTTCCCTCTTGCTACATGATTTCTTCCCCCAATTTCTCATTTTAGTGAACAGAATCTCATTTCAAGTCACTTTCTGAACCTTTTCTACTTATGAATATTTAAGAAACTAACCAGACAAAGATTAACTGCCTGCACTCAAGAGCTCCTTGTCTGCTCAGCTTTTCACAGAGTAACAAAATGGGTCAGGTTGGAAGGGACCACAGTGTCCACCAGGTCATCTGGTCCAAACTCCTTGCTCAAGCAGGGTCATCCTAAAGCACAGGATAAAATAAAGGGATAGTTTACTTCCCCCTGTGCACACACTTCTCCCAGACTGCTCTCTGGAAAGCTCACATCTGTGAATAAAGCCAAAACTTAACCACAGCATCTCTTTCTGATCAACAGGGAGTGGTTTTGTGAAGGTGAAGCTGGCACCTTTCAAGAAAATTTTACATTAAGCTCAACTCTACAAGATGTTTAGCACACAGAAGGGGTACAACCCTCACTCAACCTTTCACAAACAGTCCCCACTCCCCACACGTGACTGAGATCACCCAGGACAATACAGCATTTTAAGTTCTCAGTACAGAATGATATCATCATTTGTCATTGGAAACCAAGACACAGCAATAATTTGGGCCAAATATCCAGCTGGGTTGGCCAAGAGCAGTTTACAAACACTCTCTGAAAGTTACAAGTGTTGCGCAAATGTCCTCAATTTCTGACATCAACATGCACCAATCTTCAAGCTGAGCTCTCCCCACACTCAACACAACAGGTTCATCCTGAAATACTATTCACCACCTCAGCGTCACAGTCTGGTCAAGTCTTCTTCCAATTACATCACCCTTGGCTTCAGGATCATAATATACACAGAACAAACTGCTTTCTGGTTTTGAGTAATGCCTAATAAAAACTCCTTTCAGGGTCAGGAGTCCTTAAAACTGTAGGACAAGACTAGACTAGAGAGGGTTGGACTAGGAGGACAGACTCTGTTGGGGGCTTTTTTTATGACAGATGAAGTTATCAGGCTACCTGTGGAGAAATATTATGCCTAGTAACTCAGGATTATTCTTCCTTTAAGTTTAAAAGGAGTTGGGCGAAAAAAAAAAAATCTCACCAGAATCACTTCCTCTGTGTTACGAACTGCCAGGAGATGCAACACTCGATTAACAGGTTGGAAACCAACAGGAAGTTGCACTTTGGTGTTGCAGACTTAATGAGATGCAGCTATTAATTAAGCATCAGCTCTGAAATAATTTAAATTGTCCACTGACTGGGGGAGGAAGGGAGGAAGAAAAAAGTGGAAAGCTGTGTAACGTGTGCTGTGGTGTAACATAAGAACTGGAGAGAGAAGTTCAACATACAGATCTCAGCCGTCACTGGTGAGGTTGTCACAGCAACTATAATACAGCTTCATGAATATGCATTATGCTAAAATCTATTTTTTTTTCTCCAAAAGAGACTGTGTCATTCAGCTCACAACATGAAGCTGCCTGGGAGACAAATAAGGGACTCACAATGAAAGTGACATGTCTTCAAAACCTTCAGCTCGGCTGCTGCAAACAGAAAGGTTTGGGGGAAGAGGGGAGACACAGAACATGGTGCCTTGGGCTGTAGGACTCCCTTCTGTTCCTGTCTTAAAGAGTACTTCGGGCATATTTGGTAAAAATTTTAAGGCAGACATTCCCAATATAAGCTGCTCAGTTCCTGCAGAGTTGCAGACCTGTGCAAAGCATCAGTCTTAATTAATCCCTCAAGCACCTGGGGACAGGCCCTCCCGTCAGCCAGAGGCAGCATCACCACCAGTGACCTTCCACAGAAGGATGGGAGCAGCCCTAGCCAGCTAAAACTGGGGGCCTTGGCTTGACCACCACTGGAAAATTGTGGGTGAAGGGGCTCACAAAAAAAAAAAAAATCCCTAACCACACACATGTACTTATCCAGCTCACACACCAGCATGTCAAGAAACCAACAGCAGTAACTGTTTCCGCTGAGCAGTTGTGGGAGTTGTACTTTGTCCTTAACTCCCCGCTTAACCTAACATCTCTTCCACAAACACAGAGCCACGCTACACATTTCTGTCTCTTGTCGTGAAACCTAAAATTAGCAAGCTTTGTTAAATTAATTTGTCTGTAAATGGGGAATTTTAACTCCCAAAACAGGAAGATAAAGCTCATTTTCCCTTAACACACCTGTGTGGGAGAAATAAAAGTGAGTCATTGATTATGCCACCAGAGGAGCCACACTAAAAACCCTGCACAAGAAAGGCTTTGCCAGCAGAGAGGATCTCCAGCAGTATGCATGGTTTGGAGGAGACACCAGTTCAAGCCATGGCAGATATCCTGTGAAAGGGATAGTGTGTCGTGATAGTAATAAAAACCTATCACAGCGGACATGAACTCCTCCCTTCCTGGTCACCCACTGGGTCCTTCTTTGCTGCCCTCTTCTCCCCTGCTGTGTTCCCATTCCAATCCCAGAGGAGCCCAGCCAAGCCTGAAGCCCACTAGATCACAGACTGACACCAAAAGGAGCAACCCCATTCATTTCTGCCACAGCCTTTATGTCACTTGACCACTCATGCAGTTTATCAGCTCATTGCTGATGCAACTAATTTTTGTGTTTGTTTTCTGGCAAGGTCAGTCTAATCAGAGCAGACAAGGATGCAATCTCACTCAGGGTAGCACAGGCTATTGGAGCTGTTGCTATTCCCACACAGAAAATGTTTCTGATGGTGGGCAGAGGTAGACAGCATCCTTTTACAGCAGCCACCTGCACTTAAATGAGGTTAAACAACTGTAAAGCCTCACCCTAAGCACAGTGTTTATGAAACTGCCATAAGACACATTTCAGAAATTGGACACCAGACCTTCAGCTCCTACTCTGAAGGATGGGGGAAGAGTTTGTCACAGCATGGCATTGACAAAAGGCTTTTTTGTGCTTTCTTGCTCTGCATTTTGTCTACTAGTCAGGGTAGAGCTGGGGGTGAAGACAGGAAGGTGAACATCACCAGCTCAGAAAGAGCCTCCGCATACAAGAAGGCTCAGGCAGCTCAGGTCTGGATGCGCTTCCAGCAGGTAAGAAGCTGGGGCACAGGGGAAGTGCTGCTCTAGGCAAGCACTACAACTTCTGCCTAAAAAAACAAGAGACACAGGGGTGACAGATTGGGGAGAAGGACGGGACACAACTAACACAGGGTAAGATTAAGCTGTCACCGCATCTGTCTCTTTTTCCACTGTTCAAATGTAAAGTGTAAGAAGTTTAGCTTGACACTGCCCTTAGAATAAAGTTGGCCTTTTGCAACCTACTTTAAAATAAATATTTAAAGTCAGAAGTACATATACTGGCAGGAACATCTTATTCAGACTAATAAGTTTATTAAGAAGGTAATCACTGACTGTTTAGAAAGTGTGAGCCCTGCCAGCCCTGAAGAATTTTAATTCTATCCCCTCAAGTCAAAAAAGGGCAAGTTATTGAGACCTGTTTGATGCAGAGTTTCTCGTCATCTCAACTGTATGTTCATCATGTTCAGAGGGTAACTACAGATAAATCAGAGAATGAAGGTACTGCTAAGAAAAAAAGACACTGTGGAAATGACCTGCAATCCAGGCTTTAAAAAAAAGACACTTTGAGAACAGCCTTCCACGGCCTACACAGAATGTCTTGGACCTAGCAGGTATTTCTTTCAGAAGACTCTCAGAAGCAAGAACCTCATCTGCTCAGGGTGTCTGATCACAGCCCACTCAGCAACCTTTGAAAACAGAACAAAGGTATATAACATTGTCTAGTTTTGAAGAATGCCTATGCATTCCTTTTTGTTTGTTGTGTCTGTAAACAAAGACGTGCCCATTTGAAGCAGGACACAGCTCACTGCTACTGACTGCAGCCTGACTAATCTCTGCTGTGCATGTACGAGCACAGCTGAGAGAACACAAACCAGGGCTGAAGAGAAGTCTGCCCCAGCTCTCATCAACATCCGCACCTCGCACATCTCAGTAACACTTCCCATGTGCCACGGTGCCAAGCACCCTGTGATTTCACTTATGGCAAGACCATACAGAAGGAATTACTCGCGTTATCAGGCAAAAGACTACAGACCTGCAACTGCTGTGTTATACATGCAATGACAAAATGAACTCTCCTACCCTTCTGTTTACTAAGCAACCACGGGGCCAGGTTCATACCTCCCAAATCATTCATCTATCAGGGTACCTCACTGAGAACAAGACTAAGGGCCAGAGTGCAGCATGATAGTCTATTTTGAGGGGCTTCCCTCAACTTAGGAAAACAATTCAGCAGAAGCCAACATTAGAACTTTGTGAGTATCCAGTTAACATGAACCCATCTGGATGCAAGTTTTCAGTGGAAGATTCCCAGGATGCAGTGATTTTGTGCACAACACTTGGTAACCTGCTTCCTCAAGTTTTAACTATCCTACTGCTGATCTGAGAATTCATTAAGCCTCTGAAATGTGGATGTTGCAAAAAAATCAAGTGTTTCAATTGTGTTGACTAGAAAAATCAAAGACAGGCATGGCTGAGGAAAAGAACTGAGCATCTTACCAAACACCTGTAGCTCTCCAACTGTCATGCAGTCATAAAAATAATTTTAACACATTAAAAATTTTTAACTTCTCCCCTTGTGGGTAACTACAACACTGCTGTTCCATGAAGAACTACAAAGACATAGGTAGCACGTGCCAATTACAACCACCACTGTATTTCAGAATCTTTAATTTCCTTCCTATATACTGGTCCTGAGCTTACAACGAATGTGTATAATCCCCAAATCACTGACATGTCCATGCAAGAAGCAGAGCGGCTGCTCATTCTATTCCTTCTCCCTTTTCCCCAACAAAAAACTTGAAAATGTTTCTGAAGTTGGTGCTACAGGTACAGAATAGAGGGAAGGGGGAAAAAAATAAAAGCACTCCACGGATTATACAAGTTTGCAGTGTTATAATTACTCATCATGTCAACCTCTAAATGAAGGGCCATGAAATATTGTGTAAAAACTTGCATAAATAATGCATAAAAGGATACGCACAACACACAAAGGCATGATTTATCAGTGTAAGTTAAATGAAGGAGTAACAGAGAAACAGAAAGCTTTATACAGTAAGTCTGGCTTCAGGCATCAGCTTAATTTCTGGCACTCTGTACTACACAGCCACTTGTAAAAGCCATGTAAACTATTCCTTGAAATCTTACCACAGAGTAAAAAAGTCAAGGTCAAGTTCCCACCAGACTGACAGGAGCTCTGCTGGAAAGCAGCACTCTGGAAAAGAGCCTCCTTCATCCCACCCACACAGCTTGTCAAAAGATGAGAGAGATATTTTACTCCACATAGAAGAGTTAGGAAATAGCAGAGGAAGTTGTGTGACACAGGAAAGCAGCAAACTTGGCCTCTAGTTATCACAGACCCCTCCTGCATTTCTTCAGAGTGCAACCCTTTATGTCAGTCTGACTGCTCTGTTACATTTGCTATAAAAAGAAATAAATCACTGTACCCAAAAGAGAGTTTTGATATCTGAACTGCAATTACTTGTTTAAATAATTAACATAGTGAAATGGCAGGCTCCAGATTGAAAGGTCCCGCCGTTCAAGGTAATCTTCCTTACAGAAGCAAACCTCTATTCTCTCACATTTCAAAGTGCATCATTCCTGCATTAGCCACAATATCTACCCTTTGTCCCCATGCTTACATTAGGAATCCTAAACTTTTAAAAAAACAAAACCCAAACCAAACCCTAAGCTGGTATAGCCATACCAGGGAGCAGATGGTACAGTCCTGTAAGAAACTAGATGCCAAAGGAATATAACCACAATCCTGCAAGTTAACTCTTTTGTTCAGTAAACTGCTTGGATATTCTGCCATAACTGCAGATCTTTCATTTCACGTGTTGTTTTTAACATGCTTTGGACAGCAGAACTCAGCAGAAATCTCTGCTATTAAATCTGATTCTTCCAAGAAGCACGAGTAGTCTGGATATCTCCTCCAAGCTCTTTCCCAACAACCTCTGCACATAGTATCAAGTGCTATTAAAAAAGCCAATTTTGGTGATACCACTAACTGCTCTAAGTAGAGGACTGAAGATGGACACCAGTCCAGCCCAGGAAAAGGCTGGCATACATGCTTTGCAGTAGTTAGAGTTAAATAGGCAACTAATGGAGAAATATGAAAGTGGGACTGAGCAAAGTACATCCCTTCACCCCACCAACAGTTACAGATGGGGACGACAGCATATCAGGATGACCTCAGAAAGAATGGTGGAGCCTGTGAGTCAGACATCTGTAGGGAAATATATGGGAAGGAGGAAAAGGAAAAAAAAAGACATGACTCCAGTTAAGTTTCCCATGCATTCTTGTATTTTCTCCCAAATTTTATTAGTTGACAAAACCTATTTCATTTTGCAAACAAAACCAAAATAACTCATCACTCAAGACACTCGCCACTGCTGCAAATGAGCTCCAGCCAGCAATCATAACCCACTTATCCTCACACACACACAGAGCAGCTCGGCTCCCCACCTTCAGCAGCCTGGTGTACACGGATGGCTGCACGCACGGCTGACAGAGGAACAGGAAGCAAAGATGGAGATACACAGACACATTCTATGAGCTATTTTGAGGCTTCCTTAAAGCATGAATAGAGTCAAGGAAAACTAAAGAAAAAAATCCATAGTTTCAAGGAAACATAGAAATTACGCATTACCGACATCTCTAAAGAAGATACAAAGACTCTTCCTAACAATAAACCCATTTTTTGCAAAAATTATAAAAAAATTAACATTTTAATGGTGCTTCTAATATCCTGTTGCCTTATAACTGTAGATGACAAAAAGTTATGCACAGGAGTTAACATTCCACATTTCTGAAGCTGCTTGAAACAACTGGAACAAGATTATCTTAGAGTGAGTCTTTAAATAACACATGGCAGATCAACAGACTCAGCCGCCCTCCTCTGCCAAGTGGGAACCTGCTGTTGGCATCACCACCAAAGTGTACACATGTGCTAAGTGGCATGTCTCCCAAGTGAAGCCAGCTCCTCTCTTGATAGAACCATAATAGTAAGGTTTCCACCAGGTTTCAACATGACATGTACTGGACACATGGAAAAGGAAAAAAAAAATCTCTGCCAGATTGGTTCTTTTGATCCCAAACATGGGGTAACGTAGGAATCCAATGGTGTTTGCACTTCATGGATCAGCTTTTTGGTTTATTAACCAAGCCTGTACAAACGCTCTAAATTACCATACTTTTTGCATGCTCTATTACCAAAAAAAAAAAAAAAAAGTCTTTCCTTGTCTCAAAATGTCACAAATACACCGTGAAGCCTGTCAGGCTGTTAAGTCGATCCAAACCCAATGACAGCAAATAGCAACCTGGCACATGGCTGATGAGCCTTCAGACTCAAAATAGATTTAAATTAACACAAAAGATAGCAGGAGAGAGTTTAGTAACAAAGTGAAGAAACCAAGGCAGAAGAATTAAGATTATATCAGTCATCACTTCAATCAGACCAAACAATGTAAAAGCCAGCTACAGGATGGCATTTATGTCTGCCTCTAAGGCTGGGATGAGGGCCAGAATTACACTACTTGAGATGACTTATTTATGCCATGCTGACACTTCAGTTGGCAACGATAAAGGTCCAAAGGTCAAAGTACTTTGAGGCAGAGTGCCATGTACACACAGTGTATCTTTCCAAGCGGTTATGGTTGGGGTGGGGAAGGAAAGAACAGGGAGCAACAGTCCTTGCACACACCCACCTGCCACCATAAAACCTCTTCAGCTGTGCCCATTTTAAAGCTTTGTAAATTCATAAAGATTTCTGGAGAGATCCCACCCTTCCTCATCCAACCACTCCTATGAAATGGTGTGTTTTTCCAAGACAAAGCCAGAGAGAAGCTAGTCGTGCCTCATGGAAAAACTGAGAGGCCAGGTCACCAGCTGAAGCCCAGAGACCACCCACAGACCTCCAAAAGACCTTATGAAACCTCCCTGAAGAATGTGGGGGAAGGAGTACAAATGAAGGCAGAGAGTGACATTTTTGGCACTTCTGTCAGTTTCTCAACCAGGATTTTTTCCAGCTCTAACTTATTCCCAATTACTTCAATAATACTCATAAACATTTAAATCTTGGAATTTTAAAACCTAAACCATATATTTCACTTTCCAAGAAGGATCCAAAAAATTTAGTTACAAGTCAGGCTCAAATTTCAGTTTGGGGATATCAAGCCTTTTATTTACATTACACAAATGTTTTAACAGATACAGTCTCTCAAAGTCACGGAAACTTGAAATTCCAAGACTTTTTGCATTAATGTCAGAAGTATACTCAACATTGAAGAATATGATGGAACTACCAGCTAGCACTGAACTCCCACTAACCTCTGACTTGCTTACATAACTGGCATAAAAGTTACAAAAAAAGAAAAAAAATTACACATTATTCTTGAATATTTTAGGTATTTCAAGAGCAAAATATGTCCAAAGGCAAACTACAAAGCATCATATTTGGTGAAGAGGAAAAAAAATAAGAGAAAGATATCATCTTTGGATTTCTCTGTTGTAGACATCTGGAGCCTTCATCCATCCGCAGGATCTAGGCAGGCTGAGGACACTTGAGCAGGGACTTGGCTGTAAATGGCAGTCGCTAACAACATCTAAGTCATGGAACATGAGTTGACGAGGAACAGGGACAGGCTGTCTTTAGGGTGAAAAGAAAAGCTGTAAATACACAATGAAGGGATAGTTCATCTCCTACTGATACTCTTGCCAAACCCTTCTATTTATTGGATAGGACAAGGTCTTCAGAAACTAAACAGCAGTTTTAATCAAGGACTGTTATGGCTTTTAATTGCAGCACTCAACTTTGATGCCCCACAGCATACCAGGGGCATTAGGCTTTTCAACAGATGTATTGCAACAAGCGGAATAAAAACCATTCCCTACTAAGATCCCTCTTTCCAAAGAGGCAGCAACTCAATCCAGATACCTGAAAGTGAGTTTTTCTGAACCAGAAGACTGTTTTCCACTAAGTGTGAAGGTTTCTGCGTGCCCAGGAATCACAGCTGACAGTGGGATCAGAAAGGTGGGTCTGGTTTGTATAAAACCAGCACGAAGAACTTTGACCAAGAGCACACACATACAGAAAAAAACCTCTTTGGATACAGTATATAGTTAACAAGGCCAGACGGTCAGACCACTTCACACTGGCATTCTTACACTGGGGTGCATACTGGACTATAATCACATTAAATTTTGCAAGACAGCTTCTACTTTAAGAGTTGAATCTACTAGTTAGTCCATATTTGACAAGAAAAAGCAGCTATTCCAATTATCAACTTGGAAGAAGAAAACCTGCATGCTTGTAGCTAATCCACTTCAAGAGCTGGTGTCTGGAGCTTCCTCCCTGGTTCAGAAACATCAGCATGCATCTGTCTCCTAAGCACAGTTTCTCATCTCCCATTTCAGATAATGAGCAATCTGTGGTCATTCAGTCATCTTCAAGGTGAAATCCCTTAGTGTTTCCAGTAAGCATGTGTGTTTTTCTTCTAATTTTTACAAGAATGCAGTATTAACTTCATAGTAATTAAACCACTGCATTTAAAAAGTTCTAGAAAACACCAGTCTGTGTAACTACCAATACTTGGTTCCGCTGGAGCTTTTGAAATGAGAATAGAAAGTTTAAAAAAGCAAGAAAATAGACACTGATTTTTGTGTGAGTCTATGTAGTGTTTTCAAAACTCATCTGACAGAACTATTAAACGGTTAAATATACACATGAAATTTTTTGTTCAATGAATGAGGTCTGCTGTACTT
Organism: Atrichornis clamosus; assembly: GCA_013400975.1. Lineage (NCBI taxonomy): Eukaryota > Metazoa > Chordata > Aves > Passeriformes > Menuridae > Atrichornis > Atrichornis clamosus. Next base: position 24,590 of record WBMZ01016068.1, read on the forward strand.
TATCTCTCAGATATGACGATGAACTTTCTGAGAAGAAAGCCTCCTTCGGGGTAAAATAAACGATGTAGTTTGCTTCAGACAATAAGAAATACAAACTGCATAGAAGGATTTTCCATTATTTAACAAAAACAGTAAATTGTCACCAACAACAGACTAATAAGTCACGGACAACAGCTTTATACTTAAAGCTTATTGCTAAAGAAAAAAAAAAATGCCATTTCAAAGTATTAACAGCAAAACACAAAGAGTGTTTTGAATAAATCCTGTAGTCTCAAACCAGGTTAGCAGTATGCATCCAAGTGAAACACAAAGCAGACACAGCCTGGCTCGCACTCCACCAGGAAAACTGGACTAAAAATGCTAGTCATTGTTTCTTACTCAAAAAGCATATACTGTCCCTGCTCTGCTTTAACAGAGGACTGCAAGGGCCAGAGAACTTCACCAGGCAAATTCAAACTGCTAAACAAAGTAAGCTCCACATTCCTCCTGTAAAATATTCCAAGAAATGGTATTTGTGCTTCATTTATTTTCAATGTGTTGTCATAGAGGGATAAGTGATCCAGCATTAGATGAAATCTTTGTTGGCAGAGCCCTCAAACTGGGGTAAGATTACTACTGGAAGAAACAGGAAAGAAGCAGAAGCAGTTTTACAGAAAGTGTATTTGCTGTAAAAATAATCTCTAAAATAGTTTTCTGGGGAAGTCAGAACTATTCCACTTTGGCTGGTTATTCCCATAACCGAAAGTAAAAAGAAGAGTTGTTGAATGCACGTACAGTCATTGGTCCCATAAGCAATTCTGCCAGGGAGGGAAGGCAAAGTCTTTCAAAATAGGCCGAGACCCTTCCTAAGCATCAAAACCTTTTGTATACAGAACTTCTCCCAAACAGAACAGGGCTAGCTCCAGATAATCTGGAAGAGACTACAGTTCTCACTTCTGCAGTGTTTTGAAAACTCTTGACATTAGTTTTAATTACTGCAAGTTTCCAGCAAGCTTTTACATCTGAGGAAAATCCTGGAAGCGCAGCACCTTGTAGCAGCTGGCAGTTCTCTAAAAGGATCAACATGTTCAGCCACACCCTTCATGGCTTGTTGGGAAGGGCATTCCTGACTGCACAACTGCAGGTGATCCTACAGAGCTGCTGAGACCATGCAGGGTTTTACATGAAACCAAGTACATTTTCACACAAAAAGTGATCTCAGACACTTGGAGGTATCTTTTGGGTTGCTTTGTAGATTTGCTTTCAAAAGGAATGCGAGATCTTGGATAAATGCACTGCAGAAGGGCAAAGAATTATAAAGTTAATCTAACTGTAATAATACCTACAAGTGTTTAATGCTTTGAGAAGTCAGACTACATGAAGAGTATGTTCAGACAGATTACAAATTTTCCTGCTTCTTCCAATGACATGATCCTTGCAGGGTGATGCAACGCTTAGTAGTCTACAGAGCTGGTTTTTACTATTTTCTCATGATCGCATCAGTCCAGACACCTCAGTATAAGTCCCGTAAGGATGCTCTGGATGTTTTGCTGCTCTCAGGTTCCACACTTCACAGCTATCTTTGCTTCACATAAACAGGATGGCAGCTGCTGGGAATCAAACCTCTTGGCTACACACAGCAAGGTACATGCAGGCAACTCCTTTGGCATTAGTCCCTGTCTCATATGGGAAAAGGTGAGCAAGACAAAAGGTGAAGAAAGCCCCTACAACAAAAATGAGTTCAGACATAGGATCGTGGATTACAGATCATCTTGCAGTTTGATTTGAATCAGGTAAAAGTCGTGTTTGTTGGGGACCATGTAACTGCAAGGAATATCACCCTGAAGGTACACAGCATTTCATCTTGGGGTGCTCAATACGCTACTTTTTTTCCTGTTCCAACACAGTATCTTGTTGCAATAGCTGTGCATCTTACGAAACACTCAGAGCCCAGGCTACTCTTCCCTTCACTCCCAGAATGGGGTTACAGATACTTTCAGACTTGTCTCTTCTCTGCTGCTCAGATCTCTAAGGCTGGAATTGGACATGCCACTCTTTCCAGACAACCCAGAAAGCATAAACTCACCCATTTTCTGGGTTATCCCTGGAACAAAATCTGATACTGGGAGTGGTCCCACTACTACAGAAGTGTCTAGGGAAGCAGCTTGTACCCAAAGCACACTATACAGCTCCCTGAATTCTGATCTGGAGCAAATTAGAGTAAATTACAGGGTTTAGACACCCTCATCAGTCCTAACATAACTGAGTCCCTGAAGCTGTACAGCTACAGACATCACCTGGCTCTACCAAAAATTACATGGAAAAAAGTAGTCTTGTAACATAAGTCTCATAACACAGCAGCATGGACTATGCAAGACAAAGTTAAAAAACCCTACATTTTAAGAGATTCTTCTCCAGACGCTTCATGTTTCCCCATCCCTATGGCTGTGACATTGCTGAAAAACTGCTGACAGTTAAAAATTCACACACCTCTCTGTAGTCCTGCGACATTTCCCCAGGAATTACAACATGCTGCTAACCTTGAGAAGTGCAGCAAGTCATTTTGAAGCAGTTATTGTGCACACCTGGGAATGCAGAAAGGAGATCCAGAGAGAAGGAAAGAAAAACATGCAAACCATTTCCCAAATGTAGAAGGAATGTGGAGCCTGTGGTAGTAAAATACAGGGTGAGAGGCTGGACAACTTTTTTCTAAAGGTACCTCTAGAGCTAAAATTCTCATAAGTCCTCTTTTTCATACACATTTCTAACTTGAAAAAGCCACTTCTCAAAATTTAAGCCAAGGATAAATTTCAGGTTATGAAGTAAACTCTGCTTTGAGCATCTAAAGATACTTGCGTATCCTTCATTGAAAAACCTGGTACTAATTTTCAGTCTCTGAGAATTGGTTCATTTCCAAATCAGTAAATTTGACGTGTTCTGTATATAAGTAACCGTGACACCTGAAATGAATATTGAAGGAACAAGTGGCTTTCACAACACGTTAAAATGCCAAGCATTAGTAAGGCCAGATACTAATACAAACTGCTGATAGTCCTGTCAAGAGGTCCGGTAAGACAGTTCTAGCAGTTTGAAACTAACTGTATTCAGTCACTAATTGCATACATTGGGCCAGCATGAAGTGCATGATTTTGTTCTTTCTAATTAAGGTAAGTACAGACCTCTCGTGTTGTGCAGTTACTTTTGGAGGGATACTGTGAAAATTTGAAAGGTGCCTATTAACCATTGTATTTGGACATAGAGAAGGTGAGAAACTGCCAACTGCTTTTTCCACGTAATTTTGCCATATTCTTTAAGAACCTTCAAAAAAAACCCAAAAAAAACATCTTAACCAACTACACATACCTACATTAACGGGAGGGGACACTTACCAGTCAAGAATGAGTGTCCCCTCTCAAGGAGTTTGATGCAAAACTGATAAAGTGATATTTTGTGCGTTATGCCTTTTTCTTGTTCTCTCTCCCTCCTGTCCATGACCAATGTTAGCAACAGTACACTAACAGCTTTATTCTGCACCTAGAAGTGTTCACCTAAAAATAGAAACCCTGTTGACCTAAAAATAAAACCCCTGTTTACAAATTCTGTATTTAACATCAACTACAGAATTACCCACATACACACACAGCATCCACACTTCCCTTGGTTTAGTCTACAGACAGATGCTCACCTCCAGGCAGGTCACCAGGGAAATGCAGTAATGCAGAAGGTGCCCACGGGGCAGGCAGGTCAGCCCCAGCAGAGTGCACAGGGTGGCTGCTGGAGAACCAAACCAGCCCACAGCAAGAATGCGCCCTCACAAACATGAGCACACACTCATAATGAGCTGCAACGAGCTCTGTTTCAGACAGGAGTCTGTATCAACACACCCCAAAACCACGTCCCCATGTGACTCAGCATACAATGCTTACACTTATTAGGCATGCGTAGCCAGCAAACCTAGTCATAAATCCCTTAATCACAGGTCAATAGAGTTGTCAAAGCCTGCACTGATGGGATCAGGAAAATGCTGAAGTGTTTGGGGCTTTTAAACAAGGAACATCAGCTCCTGTGGAAGAGCAAAAGTACTCAGAGAAGCTGCATCAGTTATTTACAGCTCCAAAGTGACCTCCTGAACCTGCATTCTAAAAAAACATATGCACAATTTACTTCAGAAGTTTCTTATTTTTAAAGCATACTGGGAAATATAAGGCCACAGCTGGCATAACGAGCCCAGTTCTGAGGGCCCCAGTACAGGAGATACAGAGACTTACTGGAGATAGTCCAACAAAGGGATCGGAGCAGCTCTCCTGTGAGGAGAGGCTGAGAGAGCTGGGACTGTCCAGCCCAAAGAAGAGAAGGCTCAAGGGGACGATTTTATAAATGTATCTAAACACCTGAAGGGAAGGTGCAGAGAGGACAGAGCCAGGCTCTTCTTAGCAGTGCCCAGTGACAGGAGAAGAGGTAACAGGCACAAACTGAAACACAGGAACTTCTCTCTGAACAATACTGTTTTTACTGTGGAGCTGACTGAGAATTTGCAGAGGCTGTCCAGGAAGGTTGTGGAGTCTCCATCCTTGGAGATACTCAAAAGCCATCTGTACTTGTCCCTGAGCAACCTGCTTTAGGTGGCTGTGCTTGACCTGGGGGTAGGACCAGGTAACTCCAGGTCCCTTCCAACCTCAACTATTCTGTGATTCTGTAAAATAAAAAGACAAGTTCTCCTGAATTACTGATGAGACACCTAGAATAAGTTTTAAAAGAATACATCAAACTTCATGTAACGTGTATCTACAGGTGAAGTGTTCTTTACGGACCATCATAAAAAACTTTCTGCATTAACCTGGGATTTGTAAGAAGATGCAACTAAATGGAATTTTAGTTTCTATTAAAATGCAGATGTAGTTTCTAAACTTAAAAACAATTTTAAGTATTCTCAAGGCATGTTTAGAGAATACTACCAGTAGGGGCTTTTTCCTCATTAACACATGCAAATATTAAACATATATAGTGACCCAAGATGCAAATAGAAAGGATTTTTCAAATGCAAGTAAACAAGCTGGGAATCTTTACCTTCCATTATTCTCAGAAGCAAAAAACATGCATTTTCAATCACCTGAGCACCTCTGAAGATCTGGTCTTGTAAGCCATGGAATTAAATTTACTGCTACCAGAGCATGCATCAGGAGAAAGGACTGGGTGTTAAACAGAGAAGGGGAACACAGCAAGAGTGGTCCAACCCCCAAATACAGTATTTGTGATTTGCATCTGATAACTGCTCTTTCAGTTTAGTCAGGACAAGAAGATTTACTGTCTAAATCAAACCATACTATTAAGGTGAAGAAAAAACATCCAGAACTTACTCTCTGTGAAGACTGCAGAGCCTGTTAATATTTATGAAGTCTGAAGGAGCTTCAAAGACTTCTTACTTCATTTTCTTATGTCGTAACAAAAAGCAGCACTAAGTCATTAAATTTTAAGGGGACTTCACCACTAAACTGTAACTGTTTTAGTAAATTCTGACCTCTAGGAAAAGGCCTAATTTCTTTGGTTTGTGAGTGTGTGTCCTACAGCAATGACAATGGACACAAGGTACAAAGAGGAAACTTCCATGTTCAGAAACTTCAAAGATCAAAACACATAAAACCTCAAAGCATTCAACATTAAAACCAAAGCACTACATTTGTTGCCTGTATTTCTGTGCACAGATTATTTCATGGATTAACCTGCCAGGTTAAGGGCAGTGGGCACAGAGAAAATCTGTTTTGAAAGACCCTGATTAAGCACTTACTGTCAAAAGCTTTCCCTCTGATCAAACTCTGTGTCATAAAAATAACACATTAGAGAAAGTGATCTCTCCTCCTAGCATGGATGCTGCCATGCAGATATTATTTAGCTGAGGAAAATCTACAGAGGAAAGAAATAGAAGCAGTGTTACAGGATAAAGCCAGAAAATTGTGTACTTTATTTGGGCCTGACACAGGCAGGCTTGGACAAAAGAGCCTCCAATTCAAGATGACAGAATTCTCTGCACATAATACTGGAGTATTTTGTTAATAGCCAGGGCTTTGAGGACTTTGAAGTTAAGAGAGTATCACTGGTAAGCCTGATAAATACTGGAGGTAAGGAGAGGAAAAGACCATGATAAGCTATTGAATAGCTACATAGCTTTAACCCAAAAAAAAATCAGTGAGGTATATGTTACTCTTGACTCAAACCTTCCTGAACAGTATTTATTACCCAGACCTATAAAAAACAAAACATCAGGAAATGTGATGTATTACTCCTTAAATAAAAAATTATTCACTGTAAAACTGTTAATGGGACCATATGTTACACAAAACACTGACTGGTATTCAAGAGTCCCTATGGATTTGGAGCTGATTCAGTCAAAAAACAAAATATGAATTTTCAGCAGACAAAATGTGGATAAATGGGATCTTTTGTTATTTTTCCAACAGATTTGTCACCACTTTGGGGGTTAAATAGTCAATTCTTCTTCTCATCTTTGAAGTCCCTGTATTAAAGATTGAATACTCAAGTACCAGAATGATACTGAAAACACACCACATATATGTAGTATCACATATATGTACTTCATATGTATCCACAGACAACGTTTCGCACCTGAGACCTATACCTGACCTTTAACAGCAGCACTAATCACTTCTCAGACACTGCAAAGGTTCCCTTACCAAAATAAAATATTCCAGCTGAGGTTTTTTTCCCAGGTCTCAAACAACAATGAATCTCTTTGGCATGCAATACTGCCCCAGCCATTCATTCTTATAACGTACTTCTATTCCTATTAACTTTGGATATCACACATGGGAAGAGAAGGGGTAGGGCCAGGGAACAGTTTCTGCTATAAATCACTGGAAATTAGTTTCCATCTGGGAAGGCAGCAGGGCTGCCAGTCAGCCCCCTCAGTTTGCCTCCTCAATTGGGATCTCCCTTCTACCAGTCTCTCTGAAACCGGGTCCCGTGGAAGAGCAGAGCCAGGACTGGCTTTTCCTAGCTGCTGTCCTTACTTCCTCCCACCCCACAGGTGCTGATGTCAGGTCACCAGGCCACAGCGATGCTGGCAAGGCATCAGGCAGGAGGTCAAAGCCTGGGTGATGCCTTTCTCTAAAGCAGAAGGCATACCATGCCAAAGAGTAGCACACATACATCCAAACAGCAGCAGCCTACCCCAGGGCACTTGATAGCCACCCCCTGACCCAGAGCATACTGAGCAGATCAGATCTCAATAGAGCCACAGCTAAATGAGAAGAAAAACAAACCAAACCCACCAGTCTGACAGTTGAACTCCGGTTAGTCCCACCTAGCACCGCCCAAAACCAGCTCCAAGAGCTTACCTGCAGAGCTGGATGCACGACATGGCTCATCTTCAGTTCAGTCTCACATCTCAGCCTAAAACCACCTTTATGAGGGCAGAGGGATGAGCCAAACATTCTTGTGGCCACCATATGAAAAACAGTGAAACATAACTCAGGCTTTCATGGAATTTTGCACAATTAGGTGTCATAACAACACTAGTTTTATATCTTATCAGTGTCAGTGGCTTAACTGTCAGCTTCAGAAGAACACAGACTAGGACAAAAAAAGCGTTCCCTTTTTGAATAACTAGATACAGTATTTGATAACTAAATATGACATTAAAAAAAGCAGTTAAGCTCACACTTCTGTGTAATGGAACTATTTATCCTGTGTTAAAAGCAAGGGAAGGAAAATGTCCTTTGCAAAAAATAGGGACTTGAGAACCCTACTTTGTTAAATATTTCCTCTTCCCACCCACATCTCAACCACCACTGGAAATGTGATACCCAAGAACTTGTTCATCATTCATTTCACAATCACGCAAGCTTAACAGTACCACATCTACTCAATATAAAACTCAAGCTGCAGCAACAAGGCAGGATGCAAAAACATGACAAAAAGCTGTCATTTCCCATTTGCCCCATTTGTGCATACAAGCCCAGCAATGGCCCACATAAGTACACAGAAGGCTCACAAAATACATGCACGCCTATCGACCTGCCTGAAGGAGTCCAGGCTGATAGCCTGGACTGTAGAAGAGCCATTTGGCTCTGCCATCCTCTGTGTCTCCTTGAAAGTAAGCTCTCCAGCACCATTTCTCTGCTTCTACTGCTCCAGCACTCCCACGTCTCATTGCTCCACATGAAGATGCATCCGGACACTGCATGCTCTGAGGGATCAGTACATTGCTGCCTGCTATTTAACATGAACGTGTGGCTAGCCCTGAACTCAGCTAGGCTCAGCTACCGCTCAGGAATCAAACTTCACAGCAGAACCTGCGTTCCCAGCCCTTAATGCCAAATCGGATGCCACGCAGCTGCCACCCCGGCCGGGGGCGGGAAGAGGTAAAGGCGGGTGTGACGCAGCTCGCACCGCTGCTCCCTCGCCAAGGGAGATCCCTGCACGCCGCTGGGAAACACCGCCGAGCACAGCCAACGGCCGGGAGCGGGGGACGGGCGCGGGTCTGGCAGGGACAGGCACCGGCAGCCACTACACCGTCCTCAAGACAACAACACTTGGGAGCCCACATAGGTCTGGCTGCGTGTGCACACAAGGATGTGACCTTTACCGGGTTCACCGCCGCCCCATGCGCTGTGTTTACTACAGCCGGTGCCTTCTGGTGGCGGCGATGCCACCGCCTGTCCCCGCAGCCCAGGGCGGCTCCTCCGTGGCAGAGGGGCGCGGGGAGGAGAGGAGGGCCACTCCTCGGCCCGAGAAGCAGGGAGGGGGCAGCCAGACGCTCCCTGCGCGCGCGGGGACCGTGCCGTGTCCCGCAACGGCCCCGAGAGCTGGGCCACCGGCCGAGATCTCCGTTGGCTCCCCCGCAACCCCCCGGTCCGCCCCTTCCCCGCCAGCCCCGGGAGAGCCGAACAAAAGACAACAGATGCACCAAGGGAGAGCAGCCCTGTCCCGAGGGTCCCCGTCCGGGGGTGGCGAGAGGCGCCGCGCCCCGCACGCAACCCTGCCCCAGAGAGGTGGTGCCGGGCTGGTGTGTAAAGTACACACCACATACACACACAAAATAATTTATTATCACTATTGATATTATTTATTTTTATTATTATTATTATTTCCCCCGAGACGACCGGCGCAGCACTCACCCTGCTCGGAAATCGGAGCAAACTCTCATTCACGCTCCCCGCCGTGCCCAGGCCGCCGGAGCCAGGCGACGCCCCGAGAGCCGCCGGCCGCTGTGCTGAGCCGGGCCGGCCGCCGCCGGGGCCGGGCGCGCCCG
>WBMZ01016069.1:0-39146 GCA_013400975.1 Atrichornis clamosus
GGGGGCGGGCGAGGCCCGGGGCGCCCGGCAGGGGGCGGCGGGGAGGACTGCGACCGGTCGTTAGACACCATCGGGGCGACTCTCAAGCGGCGGCTCCATAGCTCAGTGGTTAGAGCACTGGTCTTGTAAACCAGGGGTCGCGAGTTCGATCCTCGCTGGGGCCTCGGGGTATTTTTGTTTTTTGGTTTTTCTTTAAGACAGGCACAGCTTTTGACTGCACCCATGAATAATGAGCCTGATTTTGGTTATTTTGGTGGTGGCGGACTAGAGCATGCGTGCGAGCTCCGGGGGTTTACTGTTAAGGGAAATGGTTTGGAAACAAACGCGTTCAGTAAAACCTGAGTGTTAACGCTTATAGCAGTCGCCACATTAACTCATGGCTGTGCTTCGTGCGGGCAGGGGAGTGGGGGGAACAATAACCTCTTTGGGAAGCAGCGTGGGAATGGCTGAGTAAATATTTGCACAGCTCATGTCACAATTTTTCTGATGGCAGCTTTGGCAAAATGCTGTTAGGGGTTTAAAAGGAACAAATTGCCCCTGAGTGGAGAATAAGCAGAACAGGATTATCTGAGTCTTCACAGCTTGTCAGGCAAACCGGGCTGTTGGGTTTATTTCGGTGGTGGAGGCTGGACAGCAGAGATGCAATGATTCTTTGCCTTTTTTTTTAACCTTTTAGGTTATAGAAAGAGCTAGAAAACTCCACAAAAATCACCTTGAGCACAACACTTCAAAAATATGCATTTGGGTTTTTTCAGAAACCTTGTCAGCAAGGTGTTCGGTTTCCAGCACTGTAAGCACGACAGCAATCGTTATCGACATCAAACAGGGCAATTAACACGCGTGCTCTGGTGAGGGGAAGGGAGCAGACCTGCAGCACACACTGCACGGGGCTCAGCCCGTGGCAGGGCTGCTGAGCACAGGCAGCTGCCGCAGGCTGTGGCTCACAGTGCCGGAGGCGTCACGAAGACGCGTGGGCTGCCTCGTAGCACTGCAGCCCGTTGCACCCTCACAGCTCCTATCACAGCTCCTCTCCAGCAGATCAAAGCTATGAGGATGCACGGGGCTGGATGAGTTGCCACTGCCGTGGTGAGAGGAGCAGGGGGCTGACAGGCTATTTCTCCCGTATAACCGACGTGCTATGCCACGAGGCCCAAAAAGCATTTGGATTTGCAGTGCTTCGGGGTACTTGCACGTAAGAGTTCGCATGGAATGACTCCTTGGTTGCAGCACTGCTTCCCCATCCCATCTGGAAAAACAGTGCTTGATCCTAATCTCAGTGTTACCACCTGACTACCATCCTACACAATTCCTTGGTTAAGCAGTCCTCCCAAAGTCCTTGTGACAGATCCATGGAGGTGGTGCTAAAACCCATCCCTTCGGAGGATCTGTTCTCTCCGGGGGGTCCGGTCGAGGCTGGGTACAGCGTTTTTCTGTTGGCAGGGAGCTGGGCCTAACCACGGCCAATGAGAGCAGTACCAGATCCCTGGGAAGGCACAGACGGCCTTCAGCAGTCACATGTGCACTTCAGAGGCAGCATGGATTGCTTAGTCTCTCGCAGGGTTCTCCAGAACAAACATGCAGGAGCTCATTACCCGCTGGGCCCGGCACAGCCCAGGATATCGCCGTCTGAACGCAGGGACGGGGCTGCGGCGCTTCCGTCACGGGAGGGAAGATCGTGCACCAATGCTTGGCTGCAGTGTTCCCCACGTCCACGAAGTACCATAGGAATAGGGCTCGCTATTCCCGTTTGCTGGAGCTACTCATGTGAGCTGCCACGGGTGCTCTTCCAGAGCCGTGTGGACGCGGGAGTGGGGCTGAGCCCCGTGCCAGCACCCGAGGGCACTCCCACCGCAGGGCTGCCCCGCGGGAGCGCCGGGCGCTGCCGGGCCCCGCGTTACATAAGCGGCGGAGTGCGGCCAATGCCGCCGGAGGCCTCCAGAGGGAGAGCCAGCTCCTCCAAGCAGAAGCGCCGGCTCCTAGGACCGGGGGGCGGGAGGAAGGCAGCGAGAGTCCCTTCCTCCGAGCGGCCGGGCTCCTCCGAGCGGGAGGAGCGCCTGCGCATCCGCCCCCGCCCCCGCCTCCCCCGGGTATGGAAGGGCGCGGCTCCCGGCCCCATCGTACCGGGGGTGGGTGAGAGCGCGGGTTCCCCCGGGCCGTAGAGTTGGGTGAGCGGCAGGGGAGGCCGCGGGGCGAGCCGTGGGGCTGGGGCGCTGTCTGCCGCGGCTGCTGTGAGTCCCGAGTTTTCTGCGGATGCGATCGAATTTTCATTTAGAAAGATGTTTCTTCACAATTAAACAGGGCCTGTTTTAAAATAGCGGACGTAAAGAGTCTTGACTGTAGTTCTGCTGCCCCACGGCACACGGCAGAGCGGGGGCACGCGCAGCCTCCTGCGGCGGGGGCAGGACGGGAGCCGGCCGGACACGGCCCCTCGGCGGGCCGGGCTGCAGCGCTCCACTTGAGCCTTCCTGTGGGACCTGGCAGTGCCGCCCCCGGCAAGAGCCATCGGTGCCACCTCCCCTGCCCCCGGTGCATCCACGCACGGGCCTGAGTGGAAAGCAGGAGATACACCCAGGCCTCCTCCGAGATGATCTTCCCTGCCTTCTCCATCCTTCACGGGACACCTATATACCATTCCCTAATCCCAGCCAAGGAGTGACCCCAAAATTTCTTTCATCCTCTACATGTGATGTCATCTGCACTCCATTTCTAGTTCTAAAGAAAGCTCTGTTAGTAGCTGTTGTTACCGAACGTGAGAAATGTGCCGAAGCTTTGCTCAAAAACGCTGAGGTGACCCACACTAGATCCAGTGATACAGTCACTGGTGATATCATTATAAAATGTCTGTATGGGTTTTTTTTCTCCAAGCTCTGGTGAGGGGCCTGGGTAGTACTAATTGTGTTTCCATTTTGGACTGCTAGCAAAGCCCTTGAGAATTACCACAGTGTCTGGAAAGACTGATACCTTGCCATTGCTGCAAGGCATTCTGAACTCACCAGAGATATTTCTCCTTCTTATGTTTTTTCCAGGAAGTTTATACCCATCTTCTCAGTTCAACAGCGGGAGGTCTTAGACAACAAGAGACTGTTTTTTTCATGAGGTTACTATTTTTCTTGCCAGATATGTTTAAAAAAATGGACATATCTAAGCATATCTTACTGCACTGTGATATCATTTTTGACAACGAGAATAGAGAATCAAAGTTAATGGCTGTGAAATTGGTTTTGTCAACTGAGGAAAAATGAAATATAAATACTTTCAATATTCCACGTGGTTTAATATTGTACAGATGCTGCCAAAACAACATGAATTTCTAAAAAACCCAAACAACCTCTCTCATACCAAACCTCAAGCACTTTCTAAATCTAAGATTAATAAAGAATGTTTCCCTTTGCTTTGTCAGAAAAGAGCGAAAGAAATTTCTACTAATGTTTCTGTATTTTCTGCAAGTACTTTAGTTTGACATCAGACTTGGATTTGTGCCAGTGAGGTAAAACCAAAAGTGAAAGTTCAGGCTTTTTTTTTTTTTTTTCCTGGTCTGATGCAAATACAACCATGAAGAAAGTTTTCAATGAATAGTAAAAATGTTTACTTGTAATAACCTAAGGTGTTAGCGGTAACACCAAAGGGAAAGATGTGTTTGTGTTCTAAAGATACTATGTTTAGTTAGACACTGTTCTTTTACTTCTGTTCTTCTAGTTGCTAAAACAACACAAAAGTCCTTGTGCGTGACAAGCTATCATGCTCCTAGTCATGCTCTTCCATGATGTTCCACATTTTGATGCCTGATCTCTCATTTTTACAAGTTTAACAGCCCTGCTACTTTGTGTGCAGCTCCTTTCATAGGGTGTCATGAACAAATTTGCAAGAGTTGTTTGAAGGTCAGTAGAAAGAAGTCTGCACACTACAATCAGCAGGTATAATATTGATCCAGTCTGGTGTATCCTGACCTCCAGACTGAGCTGTCTCCTTGCCCCTTTCCCTTCTTCTCTGCTGAGGAATTTCTCCCTTTTAAAAGGAAGTAACTAAAATAGTGCTGTTCAAGACAAGGCTCAGACCAAATGCACCCCCGGATGAAGTGGGAGCTCAATGCACTAGGGCTTTGAATGATGATGCAAGGCCATCTTCACAGGGGAGTAATATTAAATAAATCTGTGCTTACTGATATTCTTGGCAAAAGATCATATTTCTGAGCCAGTTAGCTATGGATGGAGAGACAACTAATGAACCCATTTGGCTTCTAATATAGATGTTATTTACTGCAATGTTAGCATATGAAGAAGATACTTAAAAGTAATGGGGGCCTCTCTGGTAATGAGAAAATTGTGATGGATTAAATCATTCAGTGTTCACCAGGGCTGTTGTATGGTAAAGAAAAATAGTGTTTTCTACATTTTCAGGAACTCTTTCCTAACACTTGAAAAATAGAAGGAAAGCAAACAGTAATGTCTTATTACAACTCCCCAAGATATTTAACTAACTGTGCAATATGTGATACTAACCTTGCTTATATTTTAAGACTAATGTCTGTCTTTAGGTTTTGATGGTGCACTTCAGTAGAGACATGTTGCCCAAGATACAATATGGCCTTTTTTCTATGCAGTTTAATGATGGGAACACTACATCCTGGTGGTACATAGGCACAATACAATAGGTTTGAATATAAATAAATGTATACAGCAGTAGAGTGGATACTCTTGTGTTTGTAGTTGATTATGACTTGAGAATGTCTGAAAAAGAGCAAGAGAGCTTGAATTTAGAAAGGATGAAAGCACTGTCAATTTGGAATCTCTGTATGTTATGTATGGACAAAAAAAATCCTTACTGACCTCACTAAACTCAATGGCCTCTTCAGATTATTACAATATTTCTGGCTTTCAGGTGACCAAAACCTAGCATGCAAGTAGAACTAGTCTTAGGGACAAGTTGAAGTTCAGATAAAGTTTAGAACTGTGACTCTAAAGTATTAGGGAAAAAGAACAGATTATTCAGCTTTTTTGCCTGCTTTTCTTGGACTGGTTCTCTAAATTTATCAAGTTCCATCTTACCTTAATATGAACATAGATTATAAGAGATTGTAAATGGAGAACTTTAAAATGAGGCTGGTGCCAACTGTGTCAACCTCTGTTTGAAGCAGAGAGGCTGCTCTGCTGACGACAGAGCTGTCAGAACATTACCTAATGCTCCGTGTATCTGACTGCCCATCTGCACATATCTGATTACCTCTCAGACAGACCCAGTACACAGGCTTCTCATAAGTAAAGCATATTTGTTTCTTCTGAAGATAAACACAGGTGTTGTTCCTTTTGATCACCAAGTTACAGACTATTTTTGGACAAGAATGCGGTTGCCTGCAATCCCCCTGCTGTATCTGTGAGACTTGCTAATGACCGTGGTGCCTGCACGTGTAAACAGGCACAAATCACAGGATATTCGTTCCACCTGACAAGAGGCTATGAACACGTCTGCTCATTCCCTTCAGAGAACTGGTACTGTTGATCACATTGCCACAGAAAGAACCTTAATCCATACTAAAAGTCTTTTGTAATAGAAATTAATGCAGCGTAAACCCACAAAGATGAGTATTTCTCACTGCATGTAGCAGCTGTATAGAGACATGTCTCTACCAACGTGCTGATATTTTGTTTGTTTGATTGAAAAAAACTCAGCATTGAAGACTCATACAGTTGAACTATGCAATAATATAACTTTAAATATGACCACATCCTTCTGTAGAGTCCTCAAGACAAGGAGGTAAAGTTTCTATGCTTTATTGATATTGAAAGCACTGTGTGTTTCTTAAAACAAAGTAAATAAGATGAGAAAGCTTACATTTAAGACATTGAAGTGCAATCCATGAGAAAACTTCCTTGTAGATTAGGAATTCCTCATCTATTTATTTTCTAAGCACTGAGTAGTGTGAGCATCACATTTTGTTTTTGGCTTGTCATTTTAGAATTATCTGTGTAAGAACTTGGGATAGGCATGTTGAATTTGCAGCAAGGTATTTGCAATTACTACTTGTAACCTGTTTTATTCTAGAAGCAAGATGAAAAAAATCCCCAAGAACTGACTGCACTAAGAGGAACTATTGTACTTGCAAAAGTGGGCTGTCTGTCAGATTACTGATAGTTGGAAGAGTAAAACCAAATGATCTTCCATGTATAAGTTTGGTTGGGTTTTTTTAAAGTCTTGGATTTGCAAAGAAATAATAGTCTTTGCATGCAGCTGTCATTCTGGATGTTGTGTTATAGCTTCTTCACTGCTTTTTGTTCCTTACTCAGTTAAACTGTAAATGTTTTTAGTGATTCAGAAGGAGTTTTACTTTCTGGTGCAGAGAGCCCTGCCTTTGCTAACAAACCTTCCAGCCAGCAGGCTACTAAGAAGAAGTTTGAGAAAGCTCTTCCTGCTTATTTTACATTTTGAACATATGAGTTTTTCCTATGATTTTAAAATTTTTTCTTATATTTAATGAGTTTCCTGGGCTCTGCAGATCCACTGTCCCATGAGGCTGATAGAAATGCTGGTATTTTTGGGTCCTCTGTCAATGAATGATAGCCATTATTCAGTGTTAAACTTTACAAATGCCAATCACAGTGCATGTGCAGCAGATCTCCAGGGCAATCAGATGTGTGTGTGACAGCAGCGTGCTCACTTCACCTTGCAAAAAAGGGCTGTTTGAGCCTACTAGATTTTTTTTCTTAACTACCTAGGGGAAAAAAAAGAGCTTGTTCAGATATTATAATTAGTTGCTTAATAACTGCAGGCTCCATACCAGGAGAACAGCAGGAACAGAACTGGAAAGTGCTGTCATGACTTGTAAAATCGTCTGGTTGCCCCTTGAAAACATTTTCTGCTGAGTGCTGGTGTGAGCAGTGTGTTTTTGCTGCCTTCTCTGTGTAGTCGGAGGGTAACCATGTCTGCTTTTTCACAAAAATCAGACTTTTTTGTTGCTATCAATGTGATTCTCAGAAATGGTGAGATACCTGAGTGAGCTTTACCGTGTCCATGTCTGGTACCAATATCTGGGAAATGCAGCCATCTGGAATTCAGGAGCTTGACATTTGTGTCAGTGTCTAGCACCATGGACTGTTTTTTTCAGCCAAGCTGACCCTCTCATGCTTTTTCCCAACTCTACCTTATGGCTGTTTTATGGAAGTTTGAGCTCACTGAATCCAATGTGCAGCCTCTGAGACTGAGCTGGTCCTCCTGGACTCATGCTTACTACTTCCAGAAGTGGTTTACTTGTGATTTGAGTCAGGGAGAAACCCAAAACATGGACCTTGTGGATGATAAAGGAATTAATGTTTGAGAGAGAGCTTGAGTCCTGAGCAATCGCAAAAATAGAAATGTAGCTGGGGACAGTTTGCTAGCTGGGACATGCTGCAACACCACTGTTGCTTATTAGGCTTAAAAATGTCACTCAGCCAATTAGTTCAGTGAACCATACACAGAATCATAGAATGGCTTGGGTTGGAAGGGACCTTAAAGATCATCTTGTTCCAATGCCCCTACCAGGTTGCTCCAAGCCCTGTCAAGGGATGGGGTATCCAAATTTTCTGGGCAATCTTTGTCAGTGTCTCACCAGAAAAGAATTTCTGCCATATATCTAATGTAAGGGAAACCCTCTTTCAGCTTAAAGCCATTACCCCTTGTCCTATCACTACATGCTCTTGTAAAAAGTCCCTCTCCAGCCTTCTTATAGTACTGTTTATGTACTGGAAGATGCTGTAAGGTGTCCCCACAGCTTTCTCTTCTCTAGGCTGAACACCCCCAGCTCTCTCAGCCTGTGAAGCTTTTCAAAACATTGCCTGTGAGATTATTATTACAATGCTAACATAAATAGTCCACATTCCAAGTTCTGAGCAGCAGAGAAGAAATCTCAACACAGGACCAAACTCACAGAAACTGTGGAGATAAACTCTTGACATTGGAATTGGGGATTTTTAATGCCTAGTTTTCTATGTGATTTTTATCTCCCTGCCCCATTCTGCTTAGCTTGCTTAGCATAACAGCCTGTCTGCTCAATTCCCCTCGAGCCACTCGGTGAAAAAGCCGACTGCTGAAGCATTACAGGTGTCCCTCATACACTGGGGCTGTTACAGTGTGGAGCCTCATCGAGCACAGGCATTCCAGCTGTGCTTCCAGGGTGAGGGGACCTTGCTGTGCAGCTGTGCAGAGGAATTAGTAACTGCATTCAAGCACAGCAGCATCAATCACGAAGAATCAATTCTTGCTCCTCCCCTCAGAGCTGCAAAATGCCAGGGGCCAGCTGCCCTCGAAGAGAGTTGAGAGTTGATAAACACATCTGAGGAAATGTCAGACTGGTTCAGGCAAACCTAATACTCCTAAACCATTACTGACAGAAGCCTGTATCTCATCCAGCCCTCAGTGATGCTGCTGTAAAAGCTCAAAGCCTCTGATCCAGCATGTCTTTTATCCGTTCTTCCATCCTGCCCTGGGCTTTCCACACATCTTTGTTCTCTTGGCTTCATGCTGCTTTGACCCTTCATTTGCATTTATCTCTTACTGTTCTAATCTGCTTTTTAAAAGCCAGTCTTTAATTTATATATCTTTGTTGCTTTATTTCATCACAAAAGCCCTTAGATATGATTTTTCAACACACTCTCACAGACAAGTTCAATTTTTTTTAAATGCCCCCCCAAGTAGATAGGTTTTCCTGTGATAATTTTTCACTTTGCTTTTCTCTTCAAGACATTTATATTCCCCTACTCCAGCATTTCCAATGCCATTTAATATTCAGCTTGGCTTTTGTGCTTCCTCAGGATTTCAATTTCCTTTTGGCTAAGAAAGAAAAACTAGGTGAAGATGTAATGCAGCTGGACAATTAGCCACTAAAAATAGTTTGCTAAAGGTCTGGGCAATACAGAGTCCACTATAAACATCAGGTTTGCAGATGATGTGGATTCAGGCTGAGTAGTGTGCTTAATCCTCAGTGCTCTGCTGAATGATTTACTAAGGCTACTTTTTCATAAACATTCCTAAACCAGCTATATTCCCCTGCTAGCCACAATCCCCAAATTTTCTGTTACCCACCACTGCCTACAGAATTTAAATTAGAAATAAAATCCTAAAATAAGTTTATTGTGACATCTATATTGTTTTGTCTCATAAAAATGTCATATTTTCTTAAGTCAAAATGACATCAGCAACATTTATGTAATGGTAGTTGAATTAGAGTGTAGTAAAATTAAAACTGAGTAACTGGGCTTTGAGACCTTTTTTGTTCAGCTGTGCCTCCTGGTTCAGTGTATTTCATTCAAATGAAGGCAATGACAATTCACTTATACTCCGTGCTCTTTGGCAGCCTGCTCAGTCAGCATTTAACTCATACCTACCTCAGAACTTCCACTGGCATCATCCTGAGGAAAGGTTGGCTCGGTGCTAAGTAAGGACATCAGCATTTAGCTCTCAGTGATGACAAGTCCATTAGTGCATATGTAAGTGTTGTGTGGATAGAAGGAACTGTACTGACACTGCTTGTCAACAAAGTGCAAGACTAAGAGCAGGAACAAGATTAAGAGCAAGAATTATGCCGTAATTCTACGGTAGTTCTGCACAACTTGATCTTTATGGGTAAGTTAAAAGTTACTGCTTTTTAGCTTGTGACATCAGAGTGGAAAGAAACTCAGTTGTGTTCTGGACAGAATGCTCGTCTTTGGTTATCACACTTGAGATGTGATAACCAAAGGTGTGGTTTTGTCAATGCTGCAGATGATTTCTAAAATTGTGTGTATTCCTAAAGATCTCAAATAAATATTATTTAATTAGTGAAACTGTTGCTTGGGGTTTTTTTAAAGCAAGGTTATTGTACGGTTCTTAATTCATTACCTTTTCATGCACGATCATTCCTGCTTCACTTGATTCTGCCTTTCTACTTTCTCTAATATTTAGGTGTATCCAAGAAAACCCCACCCCAAAATCCCTCAGAACATTTATTTGCCTTCGTTTTCTGATCCTACAAAGTGAAATTATGTTTTCTAATGCCGCTAGTTTTTGTCCTGAAAGAAACATGAAGTTTCTGGTATATCAGAGTTAGCTTCAAAGAATTTTGTGGTAGCAAAGAGTTAGTAAGGAAAAAGGGAAAATGAAACCTTGCAGACACTGAGAGGTATTTACCCAAACCAGGCTTTCTTTTTCCTAAGGCTTCTGAAGCACAGCAACAAAGTAAGGTGCCAGCTAATGCAAAAATCAGACCTATTATCTTGATAAGGCTTACCTATTGAAAAATTAGTGAAGGATATAATTACACTGATTGTTAGCTGCATTCCAGGTTATTATCTGTGACAATAAAATTATTATCAGTTAAGTTTTAAAAAGCCAGTCAACTAATTAGTTAAGAAGAACTATTCAAAACACTGTCCTTGAGGTTATTTAATTCCTAAGATATATAGCCTGTATTTCAAACTTAAATTCTGGTGTAGCTTGTTCCACACAAATTGGCAAATGCCAGGACCTTGCAATATTGTAGAGTAAAACAGAGGCCCTATTATCCTAAAGTTGATGAAAGAATTCATTGAAATTTTAGTCAGTCACAAGAGGCAGCTGAGGCTGGATGGACAAAGAGAAAGTGCCACAGAGGAATGACTGATGAGTCTGTTAAATCCAGTCATCAGACACACATTCACACTAATACATTTCTGAGCTGCACATCTTCCCTAATGAGGTCTCAGCAGGGGTATCAACAACAGTGAACTCTGTGGTGCCTCAGGGGCTGCATCTCTCTATTGCCTTGACATTGAGTCAGTACACAGCACAATGGAGAAAAGCTACCTGTCACCTTTATCAACTTAGCCTGTAGTACAAGCACTCACAAACTGTTTTTACATTAGCATTTCTGTCATTGTTATCAACAAATGAGGGAGAAGACACCAGAGAAGATTTCTTCAGAATGCTAGAAGTGGACAAAACCAGAGGCTTATTTTTCCTTTTCCCCATCACCTCTTGACTGCTTTCTAATATCTTTCTGCTGAGCTGTTGCCTCTTCTGGTGCAGTTCCTTTCTATCTAAGAATTGCTTTGGCTGGACAATAACCTGGCATAGGAAGTTTAGACTCCTGCCATCATTATTCTTTCTGAGCCCCACAGAACAAATATTTTATGTATAGTTGTTTTGCTAATGTCGGTGGTACTACTTTGATGGGGGTTGCAGAAGCAACTTTGTACAACATCTTGCTGTTGACTTGAATGTAGTGAATATGGGCTGTAGTTTGGACCCATGATGAAGATTCCTCCCTTCCCTGCTTTTCACCCTCATCAAGCAGAGAGCAGGAATCTAAGAAGCCAAAGACATCAGAACACTTGCTGTTTGACACAGGAACTTGGAATCATAGCATCACAGAGTATGCTGAGTTGAAAGAGATTCATCAGGATCATTGAGTCCAACTCCTGGTCCTGCACAGAAGACCCCAAGAGTCACATACTGTGCCTGAGAGCATTGTTTAAACACTTCTTGAACTCCGTCAGGCTTGGTGCTGTGACCGCTTCCCTGGGGAGCCTGTTCAAGTGCCCAACCATCCTCTGGGTTAAACACCTTTTCCTGATATCAAACATAAACTTCTCCCACCTCAGTTTCACGCTGTTTCCTTGAGTCCTGTCACTGGTCACAAGAGTGAAGAGATCAGTGTCGGCCCCTCCTCTTCCTCTCACAGGGAAGTTGTAACTGCAGTGAGGTCTCTCCTCAGTCTCCTTCAGGCTGAACAGACCAAGTGACCTCAGCTGCTCCTCATACGGCTTCCCCTCAAGGCCCTTCACCATCTTCACTGCCCTCCTTTGGTTCCTCTCTAAGAGTTTAATGTCTTTTTTGTATTGTGGTATCCAAAACTGCACACAGGACTCGAGGTCATTATCTGCCATTACACTTTTGTCTTAACTCGTTGTTAATTACAGGCATTCTGCCTTTGTACTATTTGCTTTTGGATGAAATCATGCCCTTTTTTTTGAGCATCCCCTGTAGACAAGCCCTTGGGTGACTCTTGCTAATAACCTAATTTCTGTGACTCTACAAAAGCCCCAAGCAGAACCCGTAGATCAGTTTCTACTTGAAGCTAAATCTGATAAGGTAAGTTATAATTTAGAACTCTCCTGAGGGAGAGATGAGTATTGCATGGTCTAGTAGCTGTCCCTGACCTTGCTTATTGAAAGAAGATGACCCACAGGAAAGCTGATGGAAAAAGAAGCATTTTAGTCACAGAATATTTATTACTAAAGATGTAGTTTTACTTCATGGTAAGAATCTACAATTTGATCTCCTGTTAAGAAAAGAAAAGAAACAGTCTTAACTGCTTTTATTATTAAAGGACTATTATTCTATATTAGTAAAGAAGCTTAGAAAAGTCTAAGAAATGTGCGTAAAAATATAGTGAACTATATCCAGATGTAGTATAGGACTGAGGCCCATGTGAGCCAATCCAATGTGACCCAATTAACTATGGCAGCCTGTCAGCTGAAGTTACTATAGGGGACTGCATGTATGCTTCAATTGCTCAGATAATGGCTTGGTTCATGTATGTCAGTTGATAAAGATCACTAACTGAGGAATATAATAAGTAACTTACTGCTATTCCATGTAACATCTCTTTTTAAACAAATGTACATGTGCAAAATAATGCATGTTGTGTATTCAAAAAATTCCCTTCATTCTTCTCAAATTATTTATTTAATGGTAATTTTATATATGTCGAAATTTAGGATTTATGGTTAATGACCTAAAAGTATCAATTCAGTCACTGTGGATTTGTATAAATGTATAATTGTACAATCTGCGAATTGGTGAATATTTTGATAAAATTGCAGCTGCTTCAAATTCTAAACAGTAAAGACCAGCTGGATGAACTTACATGGGCATGTGCCTCTGCCATCTGGGACTAAGTGTTACCAGACACTCATCACAGGGCTGGTACAACCAGACTGAATTGCTTTGCTGTACCTCAAGGATATGAGACAGATATTTGTGTCCTTCCTTTCTACTGATGTGCTGAAGGAGTTGCTTTTTGAGGTGCCCTCTGAGAGAGGCGTTTTTTCCACCTGCCAAAGTCATCGGATCCTCAGGCCAAAGGGTAGCAGGGCAGAGAAACTCAAGCATAGTTAGATACCAACCACTATTTCCTAGGAATAGTTTGTTTTACAGATGGGAATAAAACTACTAATTGCATTGTCAGTCACTGACAATCAGGGTCACCGGAACACAGTCGTGGCTACTCCGCTTTGCCCTGACAGCACCAGTGACCCTTGCATAGGCAGACAACTGGCTCTCTCTGGCAGAGATGTTTTAGTGCTTCCAGACCAACCCTCTGCCTCGAGCTCCACTGGTTTGCCCAGTGATAAGCGCAGATAAGGTCTGGCTCACTTCCTCTGCACAGGTCTGCTCTTGCTGCTGGCAGGAAATCACCCCGTTACAGGTGTGCTGAGAACTGAAGGATTTCAGTATTTAAAAAACTGACGCAACTTCAAACTGGAATTGAGAATAATATTGACTATTCCTGAAGCAGGTCTTTTCCACAGCTGATGGGTTTATTTTATGGTGATATGAGAAAAGCCATATTCCCTGAGCTTGTCTGTGGAGAAGGTTCTCTGAGACTGCAACAACTTTGATAAACTGAACATCTATTTTCTCTTCTTACCTTCTTTCACCAAAAAAGGCAAATTATTCTGAGAAGCCAAGATATTCACTTGGAAAGAACTTAGCTTGGTTTAACACACTTTATTTTGATAAATACAAGCTGGCTGTTTCTTACCATGTTTATGTCTCTAGATGCTTATACACAGATTGTTTCATATTTTGTTGTGGTATCATTCAAGGTATTAGACTGACTAGCCAACGATTTTCCATCTTTTCCTTTTCCCTTTCTGTGAAAGAGCACTACAGTTGTTCTCGTCAGTCCTCTGTGTGCCCTCAAAGTAGTTCAGATTGTTTCAATTATTTCTTAATCTTCTAAGGTGGATTTCAGCAGGCTCCATTATCATGCACAGGTGCCACAACTAAATATCTGCTATCTGTTCTCTCCTAATTCTAGCTGGTGTTCCACACAACTGAAATGTGTTAAGAATCTGATCACAGATACTCTTTTTATGAAGGTTCAGACACTGAACACTTTGTCCTTTTACATTCCTTCATAAGTTTTTCACTATTCCTGCTTAAGACCAGTGCAATATTCTTGGTCTTTTATCCTGACTGTATTTATAAAAGCTTTTCTCGCTTTCGTGTACGTCCTTTGCTGGTTACATCTATTTTGTGCCTCAGATTTTCTGATGTTATCTGAAAATCACTTTATGTTCAGTGAGCGTCTGTGTTTCCATTTTTAAACAGTTAATTTTTGATTTTCAGGTCATTAGTAAGCTATTGATGTTCTTGATATAGAGCATTTACAATACATTTTATCTCTCCTCTGCAGAGGAATAAGCTATGATTCTTTCAATACAGAACACTGCTATATTCTATTCCAAAAATGGCAAGAGAATATTTCAGCATTGTCTGAACTTTTTTTCCAATTTTATTTTATAAAACAGAAATCATAGCAAATCAATCCCATTTCAGAAGAATGTGGATTTTGACAGATTGCATACAAGACTAAAATAAGGTTTCATCAAACGCTTTGCAGCCAACTGCAATTTTAATATTAGTGCTTCAAAATGTACAACATCCACTGGAAAAGGAGAAAGAGGAAAGAAAAACAGTCTAAATATATCTAACATGACCAGAACATCAGATAATGCTCCATTACAGCAATGCAATTGAAGACTTACTGACAATAGATATCTGGCAGAGAAAGCCCTTCTTGCCTTCTGCAGGATAAAATTGCATGTGGAAGATCCATATCAAGGAACAATCATTCTGCCCTAAGGCCATTTCCATGGGGAATGCAGATCATTAGGACTGTGGTACCAGATGGCATAACTGTAAAACCTTTTCTATATGCCTTAGTTATCCCTGATAACCTGCCAGGCCTGGTTTATACATGATCTGTGTACCCTTTTTCTGGACAACTCCAGTTTTTTGTTTCTAGCTACGGTGGTGAATTTTCTCATGTGAAGAAAGTACAACTGAAAACAAATCAGTCAATGAGAATGGTCAAAATAGTTGGAGATGCTGTTTTGGAAAGAATAGAGCTTAGGCCCAATAGATGTGCATCTGATTTTCACACATGAATTATCTTTGAAATTCTTTCCTGATATTCTTTATTTCTTAAATTGGTTAGACTGTAACTATAACATGTTATAATGTGTGCTAGATCCCTATTTTGGAGGTTTGCTGTGCTGCTGGACTTAACTGCAGTGATGAAGCAGTCACAAGCCCTGACCTGCAATGGACTCTGTGTCTTAGTTTGGCAAGGAAGAGTGTTTGCTCATTTGCTTTCCTTTGGATATGTGGAGCCCCACAGTCCAGCTGTCCTCAGCCCTGAGAGCTGTGCTGACTCCTCAGCTAAGTTAAGGTCATCGTCCCACAGAACATCTCCACCCTCACCATCACAAATACGCTAATTAATAATCATATCTTTGAAAGACTAGAAGTTTCATTAGACTTTGCACATCTTTGTAAAAGCTCTTTTAAATTCAAACCATTTTGCCAGTAGATATAGTACATGAGATGTACAGCTCTAAAGGCAGCCCATGGCAAAAACCTGCAAAATCACCTCTAAGTTTTGCTGTCTTATTATAATTTATAATTCTTATTAGAGTCTTTCACAAATTAGAGCCTTCCTACTCCTTTGGCTAATTCCAGAAGTTTGTCTAAGACTGATTTCCCTGAGGATTTTCTTCTCTCCACTCTGCCACTGCCAATTCTCCGGATGGTTACAGCAGATAAGCATCATTAGCAAATCAGTAGTGTTTGGCAGGCTGTCTTCATTCTCCTGCTAGGGCAGCATTATGCTGTCACCAATAGTCCATCAGTTTTCTCAGATTTCACAGCAGACACTGAGGCACAGTGCTCATCTCTTCTAAATGAATTGTGTGATCCAGTTGAATCCAATCTTCTTGGAAGAGCAGACTGGATGGCTCATTCTGGTCACTGCGGGGAGGTGAAAGCCACCGACTCTGCTGATGCTCCCTCAGTCCTGGCAATGACAGAAGAAAATGAAATATATGTGGGCACTTGTGCTGTGCAGCCTGGCAGGGCAGGAGGATGTTAAGGGCCCAGGGCAGTGTGTTCTGGAATGCTGTGGTGATGGAGAGCAGTCCAGTCTGAGCAGGCTCCAATGGCTTAGTCCTCCTTACAGGCTGCACACAGTACATGAGCCAAACGCTGAGCTCTTCTGATGTAATCAGAAGTATAGAGTAACAAACCTGAGTAAGCTTACAGCCATATGGAGAGTTGATAAAGTCAGATCAAGTATATTGGTTTATACAGATAGACTGTCAGGTGAACACTCTATGACTGACAGAAAGCAAAGGATATTTTTCTCACTGAGAATCAGCTGTTTGATAAAAAAATAAATACTTCCAAACTGCACAATACTTCTCACAGGTAATATATTACGTTGCTAGGATTAGTTAGAATTAACAACTGAAAATACTTGTATGACTGAGATGTGAGCAGTGTTAATGATGTTCAATTCTGCTAATTCTCAGATTAGTTTATGTGCTGTGGCTTGCATCCTAAAAAATACAGGAGTAGAAAAGTAGAGATGTTCTCAGTCAGCCTGATGAGGTGATGATACACAGCTTCCTGCAATTCTAACAAGGCATTCCAGGACAGGATGTGTTTGAGATGTGGTTTGCTAAGATGCTGGATGAGCCGGAGGAACCTGTGGTTCCCACTTCTGCTCCCGTGGCAGTCGCACCTCCCACCAAGCTGCCACCCTTCATCCAGTGACAGCAGCAGTGACAGCTCCTCTGACGACGACGGGTCATCGGACAACTCCGAGCAGGCACCGGTGCAGCCATTAGTGGAGCTCCCGCAGCAGGTGCCGCATCTGACGTGGTGGGTCAGGTGTGTCTGGTGGGTCCGTCTGCAGCTTGGTGGTCTCGGGATTGTGGCTCAAAGCCATGGACTTTCCAGTTGTGTAATGGTGACCGCCAGCTGCCAAGGGCTCCCAAACTGTTGGTTTCCAAGCAAAGCACAAAGGAATTGGTGCTTTCCAGGATGGTCCTTCCTGTTAGGACATAGGAGGTGTTTCCCAATGGCAGGAGTTTGCTGCCTGCACTTGAGTGATGTCTTAATGGTTGGACTTGGGGACATGCTTTGGGTGTGGTGATGGTGGTGTTGGGTTGATGTTGGACTCCATGATTTTGCAGGTCTCTTCCTACCCAGATGACTCTGTGATTCTGTGACTCACGTTATGGTGGATGTTGTCACTTCAGAAGGCATTTGGTTTTTATTTAGACACTCAGCTTTGTGGATGCACTTGAGGCAGACTGACATTTGACACAGCTCATGATCTGGTGTGTCTTAGCTGTGAACTTTAAACCAGCTGTGTCAGCTCACTGCTCAAAGCAGCTGAAAATATCAGACTGCCTTATAATTTAGTCCAGATGGGACTCCACTGAATTTCTTAGAACAGTTGGCATCCCAATTGAAAAAATTCTTGCAGCTAATCAGAAAAAGATTGAAAGATCAAATTTGAAAATAAATACAGGAAGAAATTTGAAGCCTTTTGCACTTCTCTGACTGTGGTGTATTTACTTTTATAAGCTACCTCAGCTTGATTGGTCTTTTTTATTATACTGCACCCCAACCTTACTATGTTCTAAAATACTTAGATATAAAAGATATATTTAGATATAAAAGTTATTACACGATAAGTGCTTAAGACAAATACCAGTGCTGCATGGAGCAAGATTCTGTCTGATTGCCAGGGTTACACATTGTGGAAGCAAAGTTAATTGGGAAGAGAGAAATGTGAGCATGAAAAAGATGATTACATGAACTTGGAAGATACTATGTTACTGAAAACATTAATTGTGCCTGAATTTTGATTTAGGTCAGTATCTAGAGCTTATGCTGAAAATGGTCAGTCATGTGGTTCTGTCAGTATTGCTTAGTCTTGATCTAAGTAATATAAAGTTCCACTGCTCTTGATAAATTTCTGATTTTGTAGATTATTGGCTTTGCTCCTTGTTATGCTTGATTATTTTCTAGGAGAGTTTAGCTATGGCTGCTAATACTGTTTAGTGCAACACTGTCAAATTATTTGTGTGCCTCTGCCAAAAACTGCATTGTGCTGATACTGAAATGCTCTTCCCTGGCTCCAAAGTCTCCACTCTCCAGTGGCTGGGCACTTTGAACTAACTGTGCTGGTACTCTGATACCCCTGGACTGGAGATTAGCAAAGTGAAGGCAACGGGTTTAGGCATGGTTAGATAAATACAATGGGCAGAATATGCCATGTAATAGTATTTCTAATAAAAATGTTGGAGTATGGGTCTCCACTGGCTATTGAAAATCAGCTGCAGAAAACATGAACAGCGTGCATTCTTTCTTCCTGGCTCGAGCCATCAGTTCTCCATAGATATGTATTATTCATCATGGGTAGAGCTCCTCAAAATAAAGTCCCCCAGGCTGTACAAGAGGTACGTAAGGAAGCCAAAACCGTTCTATTAAGCCTACAGAAGTTTAATATTGTGACTGAGATGTACTACTTCCTTGTTCACAAAGTTTAAAGTCTACTTGTACTTGAAAAGGTACGTGTAATGAGTTTTATATCTGATGCCCATTGCTGCTACTCAACAATGCTGGGTTCATTGTTCTCATGTGCAAAGGGACGGGAACGAGAAGTAGTGACTGACCTCCAAAATATCCTTCATGATTTGCATGTAAATCCTGTATCCCCTTAGTTATCACTAAATTTCACAGGGAAAGAAATAAGAATACTTCAAATGGATTTTGTTACTTGAAAGAACCAAACCTGTTAGGATTATCTGCCTTGGCTGGTTTCCCCTTACTTCAGAATCTCTAGAGCTGGTTTTTTTTCAATTTGTAGCTGTGAGATGACTAGCCTTGATCACTTCAGAAAGCAGTATGAGATTTTTCACCACAAAGCATGTCTTTAAGTTTTTGGTTCTTTTTTATGTATGACAAAAGCTGGTAAGAACTGCAGTTGAAAGGAAGGAAGAGAAATGATGAGAGTATAATAAAATTTTATTCTTTAGATTCTATTTGCAACACAAGTTGAAACAGTTCTGACAGAGCATTTAAAGAGACATGAAATAGGAAAGTGAAAAATATTTTGTCCTCGAGTTATTTTTCATACAAATGCAAAAACAAGGAAGAAAACTTGTTTAGAGGTTAGAAATTCAGCATGTTCCCTACTATGCCTTTTCAATCTTTTAATCAAAAATACCAAAAAAATAATGCTGAGCAAGTGAAAGGACTTGCTTTTGTACTGTTTTAATACACTTTGGTATTTTGTGTTGCCTGTTTTGCAATGTATCACAGAATGGGTCAGGTTGGAAGGGATCATCTGGTCCAATCTTCCTGCTCAAGCAGGAGCACATGGCACAGGATTGCGTCCAGACGGTTCTGGAATATCTCCAGTGAGGGAGACTCCACACCCTCTCTGAACTCTGTTCCTGTGCTTGGTCACCTGCATAGTAAAGTTGTTCTTCCTTATTTTCAGGTGGAACTTCCTGTGCAGCAGTTTCTGCTGCTGCCTTTTGTCCTATTATTTGGCACCACTGAGAAGAGTTTGACTCTCCTCTTTTTAAACAAAAGCATTTAGTTGGGGGAAAAGGTCTAATAACTGTTTTCACTTTTAAATGTCCAACATTCCACCCCATGAAGGAAATGCTAAAAAATTTTCCGCAGAGGGGACAGTTAGTTCCTGGCATTTTGATAAGGTGGTAATAATATCTAATACCTTATTTTTATTTGTTGTGGGAAAATGTTACTCCCCAGTATTCTGTCTTTCACACTTTACTATTTGAAAAAGGATTCAAATAATTTTATTCTCTTTTGTAAATCAGTATAAAAAGCTACACTCTCCATATTAAAATTGCAACTGTTTACTTGGGTTTTCCTACCCTTTTCAGCATGAATTAAGTGAACTCAAACATGCTTGATGGGTCTGGATTCTTGGTAGATATTGCTAGATAAAGGTCAGCTAAGCTTAGCATTTGATTAAGATGTAGTTAAAGAAAATGTAGGATGCTGCTAAAACTTTACTAATGTAGCTTTTTTCACTAATCCATGTAGTACCAATTCTCCAGAGTACTGAGGTCAGTAATGGCAACTCCAGATGAGCACAAAGGCTACCTCTCCTTCCCTAAGAACAGAGCCATTAACTTGATGCATGGGCCCCTTTCTAACTTCTCTAGTTCTGTCCTGCTTGTCTGCACTTCCCACTATTTCAATGGATCGCAGTGTTGTTTTCCCTACCATGTAATGCCTTGTGGAGTGGCAATGTGAGCTATTAAATGGGCCGTTGCTTTGCATCTCTGTGGGAGCAACATGCTTGTTAGATGAAGTTACTTGTGAGTTTGTAAAGTGCACTGGAATCATTTGGGAGTGTGTAAAGCTCTCAAGCATTATAAATACTTTTACAACTTATTGGAGCCTGGCATCTCTGATGCAATTATGTTTTTTTACAAAAGATATCTACAAAACAGTATTTCTCTGAATTGGTCTTTGCTCTTAATTCCAATGTATTCAAATAGCACTTTGTCACAAAATTGTATTTCTAGGATTTCTAGGCTTTTCCTACAGTGATACCTCATCAGTTTGTACTTCTGCTGTAGTGTCTAATGCCATTGTTGTTCCTTCTCTTAAATCCCCCTACTTCTCCAGCCTCTGCTAAAGCTGTATGCAGAAGATGTTCTCCTGCATAACTCAAATTACTGAGCACACTTCTTTAGGCAATGCATCTGTTTATTTTTTATTTTAAGATAATCTTTTTTTACCTTAGGATAATCTCAAAATATGGATGACTCTTATATTTCTCATTTTTCTTGCGACTGATTATAGTCTGTATTATATCCCAGTGTGGTGGGGTGGTGGTCCGAGAAATGTGCTGTAAAATGCAAGATATTAATTTTTTCTCTACTGTTTTCTTAGATATGGCTAAACTGATGCAAGCAAACAATATTCCAACCACTCCCATCCCTTTTCCCCTCCCTTACTAGCACTCAGCATCTTCCTTGGCAGCATGTAAGCTGAGCTCATTTCTCAGTGCCTTGAGAAACTTCAGGCACTCAGACAGTGAAAGCACTGCATAGCCTTCCAAATAGCCTGCACATATCCTGGCCAATCCATCTGTGGTAGAGCCGTTATTTTCAATATCATTAGCACGTGCTGGGAAGTACTTCTTGACTGAGAGAGGGAGTGAAATTGTTCCAAAGCTCTACAAGCTGTTGCAAGACCAACTTCTGACCTGCTGCTGCTCTGAATGTGAAAATCTTACCAATGTGAGTGAAGGTTGAAGTGTATGAGCCAGTGAAACAGTACTAAGCCTTACAAGCGAACTTGTGTATCTCTAAAGTAAACAACAGTAGCCTAGAATATTTTCTGAAGACCTATCCATAACCTAATGTCTCATTTGTATTAATGTGCATCAGAAGCAGAAGCCATTTTCCTGTGCACTTTGTGCAGCGTGTTAAAGAAGCTTAGCCAGTGCAAGCAGCTAGGCTGGAGTGAACTACTGGCCATCGAAAAGATTTAAGTTGCTTTAAATAGACTTGTGGGAATCTGAAATACTTTAATCGCCTAGCTTGCAGCAAAGCTTTTGCCGTGTCTGGATTTATTTATATTCTCCTCATATCCTCTGGAGCAAAAGATAATGATAACATTTCCTTCTACCCCACTAACTTTACATAATTATTGTACAAAGGTTTTTGCACATGTCCCCAGACTTAAAGCATGGTGACAGGACTGCCTGTGCAGAACAGAGGATCTGTTCACTGGAGTAAATAGGAAGTGAAGAGTCAGGATTAGATACATATTTTATGAATAAGCAATATGTGGAAAACAATTACTGTTGTGAAGGAGTAGGTGGTTCATTAAATTTTAAAGTCAAGGAATTTGAAGTTATCCATTAGCTACAGCACGGTAGGTTTGTCCTGGCCTTGGACAAGGGTAATGGTGAGATGGAAATCTCCTTGTCGTGAGGATGGGAGCAATGTATATGAAAGACATTACATAATAACTGCATACTTTGTATCCACCATAAGCCTTGTTTTGGATATTTCAGTGACCTTGCTGACATCCCAACTCAGTTACTTTCATGGTTACCATGATTTGACCTTGAACTGCTTGTTTGTCTGATACAAGGATGGTTTGATACAATGCTGTTTATCTGATACAGGGATGTGTTGAATGGAGCTCTGATTGACCCATATTCAGGGTGCTGATGTCTGAACTCTCAGTTAAGCACACACTGCCCTGCATTTCCTGCTCCCAAACATGGACCACTGGACTTGGCAACAGGAAAACATGTATGAGGAGCTCTTTGTCAGGGCATTAACAAGCCTTGCCTACCCAGTTTGGGGTCTCACCCCTGTCTCTCCGGTGTTGCAGCCCTGCTCTGCTCAGCCATGGGCCCTGCTGAGCCAGGGCTGCTCCTGGTGTCCCCAGTGTCCTTCCTCTATCCTGGGCAGTGGGACTGGCCCAGACTGCCAGGCTCTGGCCTGCTGCCCTGGGACATTCCACACCACAGGGAGCGGTCAGCTGTGGCTGCACCCCACTGTGTTCTGTCAGTCCCACTTCCAGCTCACACTGGGCTTTCTTAAAAGAACGTGAAATGCAGTTGGGTATTTCTTTTTACCAGGGTCAACATAAAGTTCATTTGAGAGTACTCTTTCATGCCTTACATGTAGAGACATCTCTCTGTAGGATGGAAAAACAGTTTGCCCTGTGGGGCTGGGTACAGTCTTGCATATCTCTGTAAAATATGCCAATGTCTTATTTCAAAACCCCCAGCCCAGCTGATTCCTCCACGTATTTTTCACTTCAGTGCTCTTTAAGTTTTTCCTTAGTTTATGCCATCCACAAAAGGTTGGACTTTTAATGCCCCAGAGACATCCTGGAGTGAGACACATCAGGCTGCTGCAGACAGGGAGGAAACAGCTGGAGTTACTGATTGTCTTGATCTTTGGCTGGTCATTTTTTGGGTGTCCACCCAGGTCTGCTAGAGAGCTGTCAAGTTGACAGAAGAGAGCAGACTGTCCTGCATAGAAAACTTCTGAGATTTTGCTGCTTCTCTGAAGTCAGAAAGCAGAGACCTGCGGACACAGCTCTCCTACTAGGCAGGTTCCAGTCTCTTTCAGAGGTAAATCTGCATTCACAATATCCGAGTCTTGGTCTCGAACACCCGAGTCTTGTGGGCTAAAGTACAGCAGTAGTATTTCAGTCTGGATTCTGTATTTTGATGGTATTCAGCTCAAAGTGTAAAAACATCAGTAGTCAGAAGACACCTCCTACTCAAATAGTCATATTCCTCTAATCACATGGACACAGAGGAAAAAATGTCACTTGATTTGGATGAATTTTCTCTGCTAACTTTCAAGGCAGCTTAGGCACAAACAATGTTTGGTGATTTTATATACATACACACATAATCTAACATCCTACCACCTCTGTTAAAATACTCAAGTTACATTTTTAATGGTGTAAGTCTAGTTTCATTTACAGACACAGCTAGAAATGGCATTAAACTTAAGCTGAAGAACAAACAGCTGAAATGAAGGCTCATACCCTTGATGCTGTTGTGGACCTACTACAGCTTTTCTTCTTTCTGCCCTTCTTCAAGGAACAACAGGTTCAACCAGGAGCTTCAGCAATGTCAAGAATTACTCAGAGTCATCTAGAAAGTAATTTTTCTTTTTCATAAGGGCCAATGAAAAAAAAAGATTTGATTTGACTGGCATGCACTTAAAGTTGTATATCATATTTCTGGTAAATACAGAGGTGGAGATGAAGCTGTTGTGTGGATTTCTGATGTGCTTTCTCTCTTCCCAAGATGGCCTGGACGATTCATGCAGCTAAGCTGGTACTACACATGACTGCTTCTCTTTGCACAGAGTGTTTCACGCCCTGCTCTATCCCAAGTCATGCTGAACTTGGTTGATATTAAGTGATGGTCCAGGAATTCTCTTTATGGGAACTTCCTGTACACCTTGAATGGTAATTTGGTATAAAAGAGATCAGCAAAATTCAAGTTAAAAAAAAAAAAGGAATACAAATTTGCTTATTTGGACTGAAAATCATGAATTTCCAGATATTTCTGTTACAGCTTCAAATTTCATGATTTGATTTTGGAATCTCCCAAAACTGACATTTTTTTACAACTTTTTTTCTGACATTTTATCCCATATTATCAGTAATTGAGACCTGTCTTTTTCCTAGATTTTTTCTCAGTGTCCCAGATTTGTGTTAGGTTAACAGAATTTTTAAAATACAGCAGCTAACTGCTTTTCCTACAGCTATAAAACCAAATCCAGTGTTAGAAAGGATGAATAGGGCCCACATTCAGCTATTGTTTGCATATTAATTGGCCATAAATAAATAAAATTGTATATGTACCGGCAACAACTGGCAAGCTTGAAAAAAAGGCTTCTTAGATTTCCTGTATTTATTACCATTTAGCCAAGAATTTTAGAATATGCAGTGCCTATGTGCAAGATAAAGTAAGTGGGCTTTGTGTTTATCATTAATCCTTTTGCAAGCTGGACATTTGGAGTGTCCATGATTAAAAACTCTCAGCGTTGTCTTGTCTGTTATGTTCTGTTCTCGAAATGGCAGAGGTTGACAGAATTAGTATAAAGAAAGCAATCAAACATCTGTTGGTCTGATGCAGACTGGAACCAACGAGTCCGTCACACGCAGAAGCAGCCATCCACATTTCTCACAGTCCTGCATACAGTTCAGAT
Organism: Atrichornis clamosus; assembly: GCA_013400975.1. NCBI lineage: Eukaryota > Metazoa > Chordata > Aves > Passeriformes > Menuridae > Atrichornis > Atrichornis clamosus. Next base: position 24,816 of record WBMZ01016069.1, read on the forward strand.
AGTTTGGTCTGTGAATGACAAGTGAAGCTACAATCAGCAGCAATCACTCCCTCGCCTGACCCATCTGTTTTGTTCATTCAGCGGGCAAAACCAAAAAAAAGCATTGTAAAAGTCCTGGTTAAAGTATTTCCTGATCTCAGGTACCGGAAAGCATCCAAGGCACGTGCAGCTTCTGCATTAGTGTGAGTCTTCATCAAACTGATAGCTCTTCATCTGGAAACTGGTGTGGGTCTCAGCTTTGAGAGAGTGTGTGTGTGTGCGCACACGTGTGCACATTGCATCTGCAGTGTTACACATGAAGTTGATTAAGCATTTGCCAACATTTCTCTATACTGACATTATTAGTTTGGGACCCTGAAGAATAAAGAGGTGAATCACAGCATTAAAGCTTTGCAGCATGGTGTGCAGTGCATAGAATGGCCCTCTTACTGTTTGTTCATTTGACATAATACTGATAGAAATTCTAAAATGTGATCTGTAACAGAGAGCAGTATTAGGTGTATCACCATACAAGGTAGATTTTGTATGCTACATTTTAATTCAAATTTATTAAAAAGGCCTGAAAATTTCAAATGCTTCTACATATGTATTAACATATAAGAGCCAGATCAGAATTCAGTCTGGCTGTTCTGACTTAGTGCAGTCAATGATTAATGGGATGAAAATCAGGAAACTTGGGCTTTCATCCACATTTTGCTCCTTGTTTGCTAATTTTAAAAAATCTGTTTGTGCCTTAATTTCTCCATCTCTAAAAAGAGGAACATTCCACTTGTCCATCTTTGTAAAGTGTTTTAATACATCAACTAAATTTGGTCCATCAATGAAAAGTTCTATTTATCATGTCTTGTTCAGTTCCTGCTGCTCATGGACGTTTGGGAAATAGATTCATCAGATGCAGGTGCACTGGGGCATTCGTGAGATTATTTCTGTTCAAGAACTAATTAAAAATCTCAAAATATTTCTGAAGATGTTGAAAGAAAAAAATAATGTAAAATTTTACAAAGGACTAAAATCTCAAGAGTGTAATGAGTGAATCTTGAGAAATATAACAAATTAAATACACGATAAAGTTGACCAGCTTTGTGCCTCAGTTTCTTTATCTGCAGAATGGGATCAAGGAAATTAATGGCTTCCCAATAAAGAAATGAGAATTCAATTGTAGCTACTCTGTATGTCAAGGATGTAAACAAATAATCATTGCTTTGGGGTTTTTTAAAGCCACAATAAGATGGTGCAAAGGAACTGAGACTTCCTTAAAAAAACCAAAACGGTGGTTTCAAATGTATACTTGTTTACAAAACCATTACTGGCTTCTCCAGGTGATTTGTTCCCCTTGATATCCATGACAGAAATTAGGTAGACTTTTCTGGAAATAGATTATTTTTCTGATACATCTAAATCTAATGATGTAGTTTTTTGGAATTCATATGGGTAACAGTTGGCAGTACTCAGACAGATTTATGGACCCTGACAACACCCAGATGTATACCAGGGACAGCAGAGAAGCAGCAAAGGCTGCAAGTGACTGTAGAATGAAAGTCAGAGAATACAGTTCATGAGAGCAATTGAAGAAATTTGGATGAAAATCCAGTGAGCTTCCTGCCATTGGTTCCTGTTGACAAGTGGCAGACCTCTGTCCTACTCCTCCTGCCACCTTGCTGGGTGTCTCACAAGCACATATGTTGAGCTGTGGAAATGGAAGTGTCAGGGAACTTCAGCCCAATCCATTCAGGAGTTAGCTCACGGGGCACGTGCTTTTTATTACAGCTAGTTTCATGTAGTGATAATGAGCAGCCATGTGGCATTGCAACCTACTCCTTATTTAGAGCATAAAACAGCTTTATTCCTGCAAGGGCAGAGCCAAATGTTTTACAAGCAAGCAGTCTGCACATTCCAAATGAGCTGTTTCTATAATTCTAGCACTTTATAGTAAGAACCAAATGGCATAATTATAGGTAAGGAAGTGGTGGTGTTGGGAGGAGATGATGGAAGTGTTTTTCAGTAAACAAGCAGAGCTGAGAGCTTGCATCCTCCTGCTGCTGGAGCTCCACAATGTCCCCAGAACCCATTGAAGGAAATCTTCAAAACATAACACACAATGAACATATCCTAGACAAAAGCAGGCAGCATAAAATGGAGTTTGAGTGTGCCTGGCCCATAATTAGCTTAGCAGATATGGACAAGAGTCCTCTGACTGGAACTCAAGGCTGGCAGATGGCTGCAGCCATGTAAGTAGCTCGGAATAGATTACTTTTGAAAAATGAAATAAAAATCAGTAAGAAGTAGGGAACAACAGACTTTTTGGTTTTTTTGCTGCAGCAGCTCTGGTTTAGATTGAAAAGATGGCTATACTGAGCTATTTTCTTATTTCCACACTGCAGAAAATTTGAGGAAGGCTGTGGTGTGGGTCTGCCCAGGTGCTATTAGTCCTTGTCTTGTATCTAGTAAGAAATATTTTAACAATCACTTTCTACTGCACAACATATAGAATGGAATATTGTTTATTTGATAATACATATTTATATGGAGACCATGAAAATAGAAAATGTTATTTGGACATGTCTCAAGATATGCTATGTAGACAGACAATGTAATATACTGCATAAAGTGTTGCACCAGTTTTACTGCAACCCACTGTACTCCTCTCTGAAATTATTTTTTTGTGTCACTATCTCCTGTCTCATTAGTGAGAAGTTAATATGAATATGTTTATAATGTGCAGAAGGGGCTTTTCACTTGTGTGAAGCAATTATGTATAATCCACATTGCACTGGGCATTTAGCCAGCCAGGGTTGTAGGCAAGTGCCATATGTCATTTCTCAAGTACATGATGCATCATTGCTTGAGACCCGAGCATATTTCACCACACACATTGCCCATCCGTTTCTTGTTTTTATCTGTGGATTCTGCATGTTTCTCATTGCAAGCTTTCTGCCTTCTGTTCTCTTTGGGAATCACTTTGCTGATTATGGATACTATCAGCACAACCAAGAGTGGAAGTGATGCCATATCCATTTATTTCATGTAAAATTGAAGGTTATATTTCTGAGATTGATCTGTTATTATGATGCCCAGAAGAATTCTACAAACTCAAGGAACAATACAGCTCCTTCATTAGCAGATTAGAAAGAATAACCTACAAAGCAGTTACTGAAAAGGATAATTTTTTTCCACTGGTCTACATTTGCAGGTGTCTGGTATATTTTCTAAGCTGCAAGGAGATAACAGTACTGGTTTATCTGCCTATATATTCCTCTTTCAGAATTCCTCTTTAAGAAAACTTTTCAGTTCATTTGAAGGTTTAGTACATTATGAATGACCAAGTCATTATTTACTTCTCAATCACCAAATTAACCCATGAAAATGGATGAAACAAATAGGAATATCTGAATAGTGACAAGGACAATGACATTTTGAAATGGAATTGTTTCACATTGAAATCAGAGTTGTACTTCTGCATGGGGAGTTCCACTAGACCTTCAATTAAATACTCTGAAAGAGGTGATGAATTACTGTTGCAATCTTGGAGACAGAAGCCTTTAAGCCAGTAACTGTGTGGTGAGGATTTTCTCCCAAGATACTGGAAACTCAGATTCAGTTCTGCCCTTTTCAGCAGGATCAATCCCATGTTTTCTGGTTTTCCTCCTCTCTGTACAGGTAAATCTCTGACTGACCTGTTTCACTTCGCATAAATAATTAACCAGTTCCTGAATCTGAGATTCGAGGTGCTTTCTGGAGGGTAGAATGTGATTCAAATGGCTGGGCTCCATGGCTAGAAAATCTTGTATCATCACCAGCATCACCCTCACAGCTGTGCTGTGGATTTAGCCATAGAAATCTGGCCAAAGCTATCTAGCAGGTTCACTGGGGATGTCCTGATGGTCTGGGGAATGGCTGAAACAGTGGTATTCATAATTATCTTTGTCATGAACAGTTTGTACTCTAAAAGGCACAAATAAAATTAAGACAACTGGAAGACTCCGAACTATCATTAATATGGTTGCATACCTCCTGTGTGTCATATTCTTTTTATTTCTTCTTCTGTGTGAAGGTCGTCTGAATTTTGCGAATAGTTGCTAACACGTGCAGTGGAGGAGAAGCTCTGAAGAGTGAGGAGTTCAAGGCGCCAGTTATTGTGAGACTACGTAGCTGCTTCATGCTTTGAACAGTGAAGGCAAAAAAGAATCCAGTGTGGCTCTGCCTCCATATTCTGTAGGGCTCTGTCATCGCCAAGGACTGACAGTGACCCATGGAAATACCCAGTATTTATCACCCAATGAGTAGGGGTAGCCCTGGCAGGAACCAGCAGCACTTCTGGTACCACTGTTTGCAGATTACCACGAGATGGAGAGTAAAAGTTCACAGGCCATGCAACCCTGAAGGAAAGTGATTATTACAGTTACTTCATGTTTTCTCTTTTGAGAAGACCATAAATGGAATCTCAAGAACAAACATTCCTTGGATATTGGTTTGGGGGTTTTTTTTAAGCATTTGGGTACTTTAATTCACAAGGAAGTGTCCTTATTAGGTAATTTGTACAGATTTGGTGAGTGCAGGGAGGTATCTATGTTTGAGATTGTTACTGGTGCTGCTGATTATACCAGTTTGCAAGGTACAAGTTATTTGAATGGAAGAAAGAAATGTTAATGGAGTCTTATTTTGGAGTTTTGAATGGACTTATATTAATCAAAATATTGACTTTATAATCCTTTTCTACTAAAACTATCTTGTACACTTTTAAAATCAGGTTTAAGGCAAGTACAGACATAATTGGAGAAAGAGTATTATAATTAATACCATAGTTTCAAAGCAATTAAAAGAGGCTGAGTTTCTGAATCAGTTTTACTTTGATCTGGAAATTCCATATAACAAAAATACAACTCGATTTCGGGAGAAAGATAATTGATAGACCTCTGCTTCTCTCCTTTTTAAGTCATTGGTCTATACTTTGCAATAGGCACAATGTATTTGCTGAAACTTTAAAACTGCCCCTATTCCTAGTTTTGCCAGAGACTAAATACGTTCACTTTAGGATACACTTTAGAACAGCACTTTTCCTCATCAGAATGTCCTTAATTGTAGTTTGAGGATGATAGAATTCCTTTATTTCAGTATTTCAAAGATAAATTCCTTAAGATTCATTGCACTTGGGCTGAAGGTGCTAGAGAAATGCAACCCCCGCCACAGTCATGCTAAGGGATGAATGGTATTTGGTACTGCACATGATGGGGTTTGTCCATCCTTAGGCAGGACGTCGTTCAAGACCTGTCCTCTCAGCTGGGCTTGACTGTTCTTCCTCATCATCCTTTTCCTTCAGAAATGCTTGGTTATGAATCGCAATTCTTCGATCCCGGTCTGTATCCCCATTTGCAGCAGAGGAAGTGTAGCATCCTGAATTCGATTCCGGCAGTCATGTGTCTAAACGACTTCATTGAGTATGCCCTTACATTCCCTGATATTTTACTGGTTACCATCAGCTCCTCTTCTGGTGTAGGGTACCACTCTTGGGGGAGGAAAGTAGCAAATGTGAGAAAATATCAGCCAAAGACTTAAAAAAAAATTTTTGCTACTTTTCTGCACAGAAACAAGACACAGTCTTGTTTCAGTCAGTAAAAGTATCTTTATTTGCAGATGGAAATTCAGTGCTGATGATATGTGGGGCTCTTATCCTTAGCTGAATTTTAAATACATAAACTGACACGTCAAAATGTAAGTATAAGCAAGATCTAAGATTGCTATTATTAGGTTTTTAAGTCTATCTCCCAAGTTTGAGTTCAGTGCAGGACAAAAGGTATCCAAATTTAAATATATTAGTGTTTTACTTGTCATCAATATAAAAGTTAGACATTTTCTTTTCAGAATATGGGACTGTGCATCAGAACAAATCATTAGCTGTAAACTCCTTTACTTTATGCAGTGTCATTTGCTTCTGGATTTGCATATATTTTTCTAATGACTCTACCTGTCAGCTGCCATGGTTTCTGCAGTATTTTCATATTTCACTGTTCAGAGTTAAGAAGGCTTATGAGATCCTGGATCATTTATCAGTATTCAGCGTGAAATTTCATTACTCCAGGATGGATTATGGAGGCACAAACTGTTATTCTAATGGCTTAATTGCAAGTGACTTACAATGCCTTATCAGGGACATTTTGTGTAGCTGTACAGCATGTTTAAAAAAATATGATCTGGGGTGTTCAGTGGACAAGATACCAACATTTGTTTTATTTGTATTCTAGGACACAAGGGTATTAAGGAGAAATGAAATGGCAGCTGCCGCTGCTGTAGGCATTCCCCAAAGGGATAGAGCTAATAGGATACATGTCTTCATCCACAGCTGAGTTAATTTTGAGAGCAGAGGATGAAAAATGAAACTAAACACATACAACAAAATCTTGGATAACAGGGGTGGGAGGAAGTAGCCACCCTCACTAATCTGTGACATCACTTGATAAAAAAGGAAATCTTTCCACTTAGAAATCCTAAAAGAGAAGATTTTGCAAGGCAGCTGAAGTCTAAGTCTGTCTGAGAAAAAGAATATTTTGTGGAACTGTATGTCTAATGGATGATGTTTAAAATCTGCAGATACCGTACATATAGAGTGATGGAAAAGCATTACTCAAAAACATTAAATCTTTTTTAGGCCTGGCATCAAAGGTTGTATTTTCTATGTTTATGCTGCAGATGAAATGTGGTGATAGAAATACAAAGACACAAAATCTACAAGAGAAATTTAGCCTTTAGTCAGGCCCTAACTTCATTCTGACTAGATTTATATTCTGCGTTTCTTCCAGTATGGTGTCATTTTTAAAATGAAGCATAATGTAGCTTTTAGTTTTTGTCTATGAGAAGCTTTCAGCCTGTCTCCTAGATCTCAGGGTTTATCTCTCTCTGGAAATTTGCCAGGTGCAATACTGTGGAGAAAAATGCCTCAAACCTTTCTTTAATCTTTACTTATCTCTCCCACACAAAGAGCATGATTCACAGCAAAATGTCCTCATGTGCAATGATTTCTCCCCTGCACACTGATGGACTTTAATGTCTTAAAGCAGCATCTTTGCTGGCAATTCTGAAAAAAGTCGTCTCCCAGAGGGGCAGATTCACAAGCAGTGATGATGTCATGGGTGCTACATAGCCAAGACTCTGATCTACCACTTGGTAAAATAATATTACACAGAACAGGTCTAGAAAAAAGCATGTCCATCTACAGCCTGGCACTCTGAGGCACAGTCAGCCTAACATGCCATTCCTTTCCTTGAGTTCCTATTCTAAACAGACTGGTGCTTCAGGAGCACAGCAACCTTGTCCTCTAAGGTTTCTTACTACAGAATTTTCTTTTTATCCTCGTGATCTGTCTCTATAAACCTATGGAATTACCATGTTCTGCAATATTCAGGTCTTTACATAGAGCTGTCAAATTAGTTTTGAGCAGAGTCTAAGCAACAGATGTATTTCCAGGATCAAATGACAGTTGATTTTGTGAAGTATCATTCTATTTCTCTGCCATGGTGAACAAAAAATATTTGCTCATGCTCACTTGATCAAACTTTGGGGTTTGGGGTTTTAATCTCCTTTTTCTGAAACATCAAGAATGGGTTGCATTGATTCAGTGGCCCTTTGGGTCACTTTTCTGTTTCTGTTTAATCCCTGTGGAAATAGCACAGAAACTGGTGTTAGCTTATGGAAAGAGAGGTCACGTTGGATTCTTTGCAACCATCCAGGAAGCTCATGTTTTCCTTTGGTTCCCTTCCAATTTTAGGAATATGTAATGTTGGCTAACAGGAAAGTTATATAAACTTTGATATATTGATTCCATTGATATAAACATTTTTCATTCATTTTTTTCTCATCATTGTCACTTTCCCCATCAGCATAATTCATTGTACTAACTACAGTATAATTAGTTATCCTAAGATCCATATTAAACCCACATGTATTCCCAGCTGTTTTGCAGGGAAAAAAAGAAAATAAGAAAAGATATGCACCTTAAAAATAATGTCTGAAGATCTGAGCAATTATTCTAATAGATCAGGAGGTACAGCTACATTGTGGGACTTACCCAACAGGGAGAAGAGGCGGTGCTTCTAATTTCACTGAGGCATGCACAGAGCTGCTCTGCACCTTGGAAACTTAATCTCAGTCCCTGCAGTGGAAGCAGTGAAGGATGAGGTTGTTTAAGTGACACAAATTATCTCTCCTTTGGAGTGTGAGGTTGACTGTTTCAAGCCCAGTGCTCAGAGGTTGCAGTCGCCCGGTGTCAGCACCAGCTCCTGCAGCAGTACTTGACATTGCATGGACAAAGCCTCCCAGATGTACGCGCTTTCCGAGGTAACCACTTGCCCTTCTGCAGCTAAATCAAAGCTCTCTGCAGGGCAAGAAGGCAAGTGAGAGAAACAAAATAAAGAGAGAGAAAATAATCAGCAATCCTCTAATACTTTCCTTGTACTATGGTAAATTGCCTCTTAAATTTAATGAGGCCAAGTCTGGATTTTGGGTAGCAAGAGAATTGTGCCCAGATATCTGAATATAAAATTCAGCCTAGATGTGATATTAAATTGAGGGCAACATTGCTCATCATGCTGTAATCCTTGTTTTTAAACATTCCTGTTTAAAAGAAGATTGTGTCAAGACCAATTACTGATATAGCACCATGCTTGGTTCAAGTTACTGTTTTATTAATTCATTGTAATGAGATAATGGGAGATCATAACACACCTAGCCCCTTCCAGCACCTCAAGAGTTTTTCCTGTCCTAGTCGTGCTTCACAGGTATCTTGATAGTGACACAGCAGTGTCTTTGAACAGAGAGCTACTTGTTCAGATTAGAAAGCACTTTCAAGGGAAGCAGTCCTTTGATAAAATCTACTAAAATTAAGGGGTTTCTTCCCTTGGGAGAATGGAGGAACTCACCCAGCTTGCTTCATTCCCGATGCCACACTGGCTGTGCTGCAGCGGCCAGGAACTCTGACAAGAAATGTCTGCTACAAGACTGGAGACAGAGCAGCCATCTGGTAATGAAGGTGTGGTGCTGGCTGAGGGGAAGGTGAATCCTGCTAAATACTCATATGACTCTGTAGGATATGGGAAGAAAACACATGGCAGAGAAAGATCTGGGCCTGAATATGATCGGTTCTCTGCTTCCCTACACTAATTGCAGAGTAATTTGAGCAAACATTTTAAAGCATGAGGGGTTTGGGGTTTTTGCTGTTTGTTTTTTGGGTGTTTTCATTAGCTAGTGATGTTATAAAGTAACATTTATGGTTAAAGCAATCAAGAACTCCTGTGGTCAAAGTTCCTCTGCTCTGCTACTGGCTCAGCCTTCGGCTTTGTATGTGTTGAAGAGCAACATACCCATTGCTAGTTCAGGTTATTCATAATGATCATCATCCTGTGAATCAGGGCATAATATGATATAACTTCTTGGAAATTAAGACCAGGCTTTACTCAAAACAAGAACTGTTTGTTTACTCAAACAACGTGCCTGATGAAGTGATCTATATGAACTTGGTGTTTTAAAAGAGCCTTTCTATAATGTTCTATTTCATGTTTTGGCTCTTCCTTATGGGAAAATGTAAGGAAAATGTGTTTTAAAACTGATTAGTTCCCTCTAATATATTTGATGATAGCATAGGGACTTCTGTCTATAATCTTCATAGCTAGAAATTGTCTTTGTGCTCATTGCAGGGGGATCAGGTGTAGGTAAGCACATCAGCTGCCAGATTTATCTAGTGCTTTTTCTGTAAACAGTGTTTCAAAAGAGAGTAACTTAGCATTTAAGAGAATGATTGCCTCACCAAATAGTTCAAAATGATGAGAATGGATATCTAGAAAAAACTGCTGATGCTGGGTGTATGATTTGAAGATATAGGCAGGTTAACCAGAGGCTAGGCCATGGTCTTGTGCATAAAAGAGGTTTATTTTCAGAGCTTGTACAAGAGTGAGGTTTCCATGACCTGGTGCAGAAGAGGGAAGCCCCACAGTCCGGGCCCTTTGGCCCTATATCCAAGAGAGCTGGGCATGTGTATTTGGTTGCCCTCTTCCCTAATGACAATGGAATGTATTTACACGTACCACCTGTGGGAACGGGAGTCAGTGGATGTTCCCATAGCCTCTATTTGTTACATTTTCTCTATAGGCAAAGTGGGATCTTTGAGGCAGAAATAGGCCTATCCTGTTCCTCCTCAGTCAGTTCTTCCAGTGAGATCCCCATGGTCCCATACACCGGGGGTCAGTTGTCCACACTATACACCTTTCAGGGGATTTCACTCCTGTCTATTTCTAGATCAGTCTCAAGAACTGAGTTCCCGTTAGTGGTTCGGCCACTGGTCTTCTGGAATCTAGGCTGTGTGTGCCAAGAAAACTTTCTGGTGTGACCAAAACCATAGTAAAGTGAGCATTACTAAAAGTTCACTTCCAGAGTGCCCTCCTGATCTGAACTTAAGGCCTAGTGCAGACACACCCTTCAGTTGCTACTGAATTGGCAGTAAGTATTTGTGGAACTACCCCGTCAGGGACTGTGCCTTCTGCTAGGTCTAGAGGAAGTATCTCCAAAAACAGCCTCTGCACTTTAAACCTCCCCTAAGGCCTCTGAAGTAGAGGAAATCTGCATTTTTCTGTCATCTCAGTTAATTCAAACAGCAGTTATTTGGAACAAATCGTAATCACTCCTTCCCGTAATGAACGCAAATATTCAGGTTGCCAGATGGATTTGAATGAGCGACAGCCTAATTATGGCTTACCAAAATAAAAATAAAAAGCCTAAGTGGAAATATTTCTGCCCCTCATCTATGGTTAGAGTTAAAAATGAACAACATATGGAAATGTTCAGAGGAATAAGAGACTTCAGACCACATGGAGCCTTAATATGATGTAGCAAAAAAGTGTGATATTTGCATGGAAGGTGTATGCTATAGAATTATCAATCGTGTCCATTTATGTTCAGTGTTTATACAGTTTCCCCAAAAGACCTCTGACTTAGTAGCCTTACTTAAAAGTACCTGCACATCTACTAATATCTAGTATTTATATTCAAAACTCATAAATTCTCAGAGTGATAAATGATCAAGTGTATTGAACCAAGAGTATTCATGTGAAATATGACCCTTTCCTAGTAAGTGGAGCTACAATTGCAGTAAGCAAAATGTCTTTGGATTAGCTAGAAATCTGCACAAAATCCGGTATTGCTAATGGCTTTGCACTTCTGCTTTATTTGTCTGATTTGACAGAGGGTTTGTTTTCATTGCAAAGATGCCATTTCTTAGCAGCTTCTGTTGCTGTGTCTGCTTTAGATGAAAAATATCTGGTTTTGCTAGAAATTCTTTATCTTCTGTGAGAATTACCACACTCTTGAGACACACCAAGAACAAGGGAAACAATCATACTCACTATGGAACGTATTTTGTGGGGAAGTTCTTGTCTCAGAAGATGAGACGTGGGAAAAACCACCACGAACAATGGGCCTTTGAGTATCTCTGTTGTTGAACTGCACAGGAGCCAATGAGTGCTCCAGGGAAACACAGCTCTTTTTTACTTTGGGATCAAACTTTCAGACTGATCCAGATGTAGTCCAGGTCAATGCATGGAATAATAGTCACTGAGACAGACTGGATATTCCAAAGGGTTTGGGTTTTTTGGGAAATTAAGTATCTGTATTATGAATCAAAAAAGGCAAGGTGCTAATACATAAGAAGGCTGTATCTAAATGCAATACTGATGTCTATAGGATGTAACTGTGCATAAATAATTAAATAATCTGTCCATCTTGTCAAGTGGTGCATGCATTGCTCTTGGCCATATTAACAATACAGAGAGCATAGGATAGAAGCAAGACGAATCTGCTGTTTTGGGTTAAGTGTGTTGTACTTCTGAGCAGGGGGAGCTTTCTTCAGAGGAGATATTATCACATGCTCATCTCAGCAGACTGTCTTTTAAGCTTCAGTGAGCCCTAAGGCTCCTCAACAAGAAAGAGGCTGACAATAAAGCTCTGGTTTCTAAGGCGAGCTCTCTTTCTGTCTTTGCTAACTTACCTGCACGCATTAATTGCCCTGCTGTTTCAGGAATAATTCATTTTGTATAACTCAATTTCAGGTGCTGTCTAGGTATGGGACGTGGCTGGTGTATATGTAGGCAAACCAAAATGTCTTCTCTGTTCTAAGGCAGTAGAGGAGTAATGAGTTATTATTTGTCTTTTCTGTTAAGCGGAAATTAAGGACATTTGTTTTCAGGGGTTCATAAAGAGACAAAAGTCTTATCTTTCTTCTTCCTTCTTTTTTTCTTATTTCTGATTTCTTCTTTTTATCTTAGTTGCATAACATCCGCTTTATGCCTCGGGCTCCTTGAAGGCTCTGTAAAACAGCTATAAAAAGATTGCAGAGCAACTTTTCTCATCAACAAAAATCCCCTTCATCAGATAAATTACTACCTTGACCAATCCTCTGAATGACAGCCAGCATCCTGGGAGCACAGGAAGGGGATGAGAAAGGTAAGGCTGCCAGAACATTTGCAAAGGTAGAGTACATTCTTCATATAATTTGTCATCCACCTGGCCTTGCTGGCAATGCCCTCTCCATACTGCAGAAGCCAGCTCTACTGAAGTTTACCTGGTATGGGATATACTATCTTGGGAGCCCTGTATCCCGAGGTCACAGTAGTAACAGACACAAACCAAGAGCTTCTTTTGTGTCTCTGCTGTGGTTCAGAAATGGAAACTTTTGCTACTACAACTTTTCCATGATATACTAATGTTTCAACATCCTTAGGACAGTGCAAGGAACAGTGAAAATGCATTGCCTATGGCCATAACCAAAATCAGAGGAATTCTCAAAAACTATACATTTCACTAAATTATTTACTTCATTCTAACAACAGCTTCAAGTAAGAAGACAATCATGCTCCTCTTGCTGCTCTCCCCAGTTGGTCAGTCCTCAGGCACAGCAGCTCAGGCCCACACCTCTGCTTGTCAGCTCTCCTTCTTACTGCTCTGTGCCCCGAACTTGGGGAAAAAAAAGGTGCTAAGAGGACAAATGAGCTCATCAGCTCAGTTTCCAATTGGGAGGTAATAGAAGGACAGAGGAAGGGGAGCCCTTGTAAGTGGATTGTGATTGGCAGTGTTTGTGCTGCTGCTGCACAAGGAAGGTTCTGCCAGCTCTTCCTAGGCTTTATACCTCCGTGGTGAAAAGTTGCTAGAGGTTGAAATATGTCATTGGAAAGCTAAGCCTGCAAGGGCAGAGTTTTAGTTGTGAGGGTGCGATGTGATTTTTGTCCATCTGTACTTCAAGAGTCTCTAAATTTTGAAAAGCTATAGGTGTGAATCCTTCTGATGTTTGACGCCACCACCATATCTAAATGAATTTGGAGATGTGAAGCAATACCTTATGACTCATTCTTCAAGTTTAGGGCAATTTGACCCTGATTAATCATGTTCAACAACCTTTGCAATGTATACTCTGATGCCAATTGAGATTCACCAGTTGTTTCCCACCCAATGATCTGTAAAGTTCCTGATGCTGGGCCATCTGTACTCTTTAATTGGTAAGGCACATGCTCTGGACGGCACTGGAGAATGCTCATCTTAGCAGCTAAGGGAATCTGAGAAAAGTATTCAAGACTTTTATTTGTCTCAAAGTTTTTAATGACAATGAATTTCTACTCCCTGCATCCCTTTACAAACCTAGAATTAGTTGAAAATGGCAATGCAGTAACAGTTATTGACTATTTCACTACATATCTTAATGTAAGCCAGAAAAAAAGTTCTTCAGAAATTCTGAATAATATAAAATGCATGTAATTTATTAGCTATTCTAATGAATCATGTTGCCATGAGAGTTCTGAAAAGGCATAAATTGTCTTCTGTTTTAAAATCAAGTATATTATCATATATGAGGGCTTGTTAGTATCTGTGAGCGCAGAATTTCAAATTACTTTATGAAAATAAAGTGTTGAATCTTCATAAAAGATCTGCAAGGTAGGCTGCTTTTGTCAGTTATTCTGAAAGAAGAGAAACAGGAGCAAGAGGGCCATGCCAGTTGTTCATTTGCTTAAGTCTGAAGAGAAAGACAGCACTTCTGTTTCCTAATCTTGCATTTTGACCACATGCAATTCCAGCAATTCAAAAGAATTACTGTGTCTGATGTGCCCCACTAGCATTAAAGTGTTGTCATGTCTTAGAGGTCCAGGAGGTATAAGCTAGGGCATGGAAATTCACCTCCCAGGTTTAGTTGTGACTGTCACCTTGTGAAACAGCTGTGGGTCAGTTCCTAGAACACTTCTGATCCTTGCTCTAGAGCAGAAGGCCAGCCATTTCATGGGCTGCATCAGAAGCAGCGTGACCAGC
>WBMZ01016070.1:0-23633 GCA_013400975.1 Atrichornis clamosus
CTGCCTTTCAAACTAAGACACAGCTGGATAGTGGACGCATGAGGACATCACCCATATGGCCTGGGGACATCCCAGTGCTCCTAGACTGGCCAGGCCTGGGGACATCCCAGTGCTCCTAGACTGGCCATCCCTGCATCTGAGTGTCCTGGGAAGGCAGTCAGGACTCTGCATCTGCTTTGTGGAGCAAAGAAGGAAAGGACCATTTCCCCAAGTGTAATGTAGCCACATGAAGTCACTACAGGAAGTATCAGCTGCATATATATTTATATCCCTATAACCCTCATGGAGCTGCCCAAGCCCCTTCACAATCCCTCCATCCAGCACAAAATTCCCGTCTGACACTGCCATCTCCCTTCCTAGGAAACACTGAGAGAGAAATTTCCTATATAGTTTTGAGAGCCTTGAGTTGTCTCCTGCATGTTTCGTTCTCATTGGAGTTTCCCTTCCGAGTTTATTTTTGGTAGGGCCTGAAACAGGAAATGAATTGTTGGCAGCAGGCTGGCTTTTATTGCTGCTCGCTGGCCAAGCCAAAACAAATGCTCTGTTGTCCAACCCACGGGCTCCTTCTTTGCTTTAGGAAATCAGGAGGAAATGGGAAGAACATCAGTGTTGCAGTGTTGGTGGAGGAGATGATGAGCCAAAAGTGTCACCATGCTCCTCTGATCTCATGGATGAGGTGCTGGAGGAGGGGAGGGCTGGTGGTTCCTTCACAGCCTCTCCCACCACTCACCCACCACTTTTCAGCCACGGCCACCACATTGTCGCCAAAAGCCCTACCTGTCTGTCAGGGAAGGTAGATCCTGCTCCATCTCAGGAGAGCAGAACACCTGATTTCTCCACATTGTGACTGGGTTCAGCTGGTTTTTCCTTGAGGTCAAAGTCTTCTGCGTGTCCAAGACAGCAGTGGAAAGCAGCTCAGGACAGCAAGTACGTGTGATTTCCTGGTGGAACTCACAGCTGCAGGGAAATTGTTTTATGGTTTTCAGCCTCTGCTGATTTGTGGACACCTGAACAAAACCTCCTCATCAGTGTCTATCACAGGGAGCTGTCAGTCAGAGATATCCAACATGCAGCAGTGGGAAGAAAGCCTGCAGGATGCTTGGAAAAGAGATTCATGGTCATATCATGTGGTGACATCAGTCTTTCAGGACGCTGAGTGTGGCAATGCCTCATCCATGTCCTTCATGGTCCATGGCATCAACAGGACATTACTGGAAGTTTCTGAGCCATCTGAGCTGGAAGGACCCTGTTGAAGAGACCCTGGAAACAACAGAGGACCTTAGGCTGAACATCGGCTTGTTTTTCCTCAGAGTAAGACAAAGCCCATAGGGGGGCTGCCGGGAAGGGCACAGGCAGACACCTGAAGGAAGCATCCAGATGTGGTCTCCTGGTTCAAGAGGCATGTAAAGAAACTGGAGAGGCCTGGACAAGGGATATCAACATGTTCATGGAGCTGGCACACAGCACACCAGGAGAAGAGGAAGGGGCTGTGCTGGGCTGGGGGAAGGGTTCTGAGAATAACCAATGACTAAGGTCACAGAATCACAGACTCATGGAATATCCTGAGCTGTAAGGGACCCACAAGGATCACAAAGTCCAACTCCTGGCTCTGCACAGCACACCCCAACAATCCCAACCTGTCCCTGAGAGCACTGTCCAACTGCTTCTGGAGCTCTGGCAGTCTTGGAGTCGTGACCATTCCCTGGGCAGCCTGTTCAGTGCCTGACCACCCTCTGGGGGAAGAACCTCTTCCTGGTACTCAGCTTAAACTTCTCCTGACACAGTTTCATGATGAAGTTGAACCCTTGTTGGTGGTGTCAGATGATATGATGGGAGAAAACAGCCACCAGCTGAAGCTTGGAAGGTTCAGGTTGGATCTTGGAAGAAAATTCCTCCCCAGGAGAGTGGCCCTGAGACAGTCAAAGGGAGCTGGGTCATCTCCACCCTTGGAGATTCCCAACAGTCAGCCAGACGTTGCTATGGCCACCCTGATGTGATGGTTGGGCTGGAGCCCCCCAGTGACCTGCCAGGACACTCATCAGTGTCTGTGATGTGGGATATTTGCATTTATCTCTAGGCTGCTCCCTATTCTCCCCTGGCTGCCTGGGGCTGTGATTGGAGCCCATGGGTGGGCTCATGCCTGGATGATCCTCTGCTGTCCCAGGATAGCCTGGGGATCAGGGCAAGCCTACAGTGCTCAACTTTCCTGAGACACCAGCACCAGCCTTGCTGCCTGCATGAGCGGGAAAGTGCCCCCAGAGGAGCCTGAGGCATCCTGGGTGGCTCCCCCCGAGTGTTTTTCAGGCATTGACATGAAGAGATGTGTACAAGGACCACGTGAGGTCTGTGACAAACCTTTCCTCTTACATTATCCTTGGTTTTGCACCTTTATTGCCTGTACTCAACTCCTTTCCTTCTCTTTTCCTAACCTATGAGTAGTTATTTATCTGATTCTCTTGGAAGCCTCTTCAGTGTCTCCAACAGCCTCCGTGGTGAAGGACAAGGGGCTTGGATGCCATCCCAGGTCTCATAGGCTCAGTGTCCCCATTTTTCTATTGATTTTGTCTATTTTGTCTCTGGTGACATTGAGCTCATTAATCCACTCCTTTTTCTGCACTATGTGATGCCCCAGGACTAGTTTCAGCCATTGTCCATCATCTTCCAAATAAAATCTGAAGGAAAGGGGAGGAAGAGTGAAGGAACTCTGAAAGGTGACCAGGAGTCTGGGAAGCAACACTGACAAGTCCTGTGATGTCATTCTTCAGCTTTGTGCTACGAGATGATGTTTCTCCAGCCAGTGTCAAGCACTGTGTTGGCTCCACCTCCACAATGCTGAGCAATGCCCAGTTGTGTGCAGGAGCCCCATGCCCTCCTGAGTACTGTGCTGGGTTGGTTGCAGTCCTGGTTCCAGATGGTCTCATCCTATTCTGTGTCCACCAGCTGCCTCCATCACCTCTGAGATTGCTGTGGTTGACCTTTTGGCCTGGTGGTCTTCTGTGGGCAGAGCTCAGCGTGGCTCAGAGGTGGGCACCCATGCTCCCAGCTCCCTTGGAAGCAGATAGCCCCAATTCTAATGGCAGGGAGAGTCCTTCCCTAAGTCCAGGGAGATTCCTAAATCTTGGGCAGAAGCCACGTGGGAGAAGCCTTCAGCTTCTGGGCTGCCCCTGGGCTTGTCCCAGCCTTGCCCCTTGGCAGCATTGTGCCTGGGGCTGTGTGGAGATCCCAAATGCTGCCAGAGTTGACAGCCCTTGGGCATAGGGTTAGAAAGCAGGGGTAAAAAGCCCTACACTCCACTGCCAGCCTCCCATGCCCCCCCCATTTGTGTCCCAGCATCCCGAGCACCCAGCCAGGAGTGGGCTCTCTTTGCCCAGTGGCCAGAGCTCTCTTGAACCTCAGGGTCTGACCCAGGCCACACTGAGGAGTGTCTGACCATGGGACGAGTCAGCCACCAGGGCAGTGCTGGATACTGGGGGAAGAGGGGCTCCTCACCTTGCCCTCAGGGCTTGTCTCTGACGCCAGGTGAGCACATGTAGCAGCAGCCCCAGTGGGGACCTGCCTCCCCACCCTGTCTGTAGCTTGTTACCAACTTCCTCTACTGCTGCAAGGTCATCCATATCCCCACTGCATCCTACTCAGGACCACGTAGCACCCAAGCAAGACTAGGTGATGTCTGGCATGTTGCCTGCCCACAGGAAGCCTGGGGCAGGGAGAGATGGCACCCAGCTATGGAAGAAATACATTTTTATTAGGAAAGCACTCTGCAGAGGTGCCAGGCTCTCTCATACCAAACTAATCCCTCAAATTCCGCTGGATGGGATGCAGGAGCCCAAAGGGCGTCCAGCTCCATCCATAAATAGTGCTTCCTCCTGGCCAGGAGCAGCGCCAGGGCGGAGGGGAGGGTGGCATCAGTCGAAACCAGCTCGACCCCACGCCCAGCACGGCGCAGCTGCGGCGGCACCGGCAATGGAGAGCTGAGCCTGGAGCCCAGGGCGCCGGGGCGGGAGTGCTGCTGCCAGCGATGGATGTAGGCCACATCCCTGGCACTGCCCTGGGCACTGAGCAGCAGCTCCCTCCCTCTCCCGAGCTCCGTGAGCCTGACAGACCGGAGTGGGGCGCGGGAAGCGAGCGGCTCGGTTACTGCAGAATATACCGTGGGCATGTCTAGTACAACAAGCGCTGCTTATGCGATCGATAATACTGCTACAAAAAAGGGGGGGGATTTGCCACACATGGAGCCCCCTGGGGTGGCGGCTGGGCCGGCTCCCTGCAGTCCCGCCCTGTGCGGGGAGGGAGGGCGAGCTGCCAGACCCAGGCAGGGAGCAGGAGCAGGGCACAGATGGAGGGACTGGGTCCTAGGGCACGGGGGACTAAGGCAAAAAGGGGGATGAGTGTGGTGGAGGGGGATAAAGAGAGGCTCAAGGCTTTTCCAGTGTCCCCTGCCCAGTCCAGGCTCCCATGTCTGCCGGTTGTTCTGGCAATGTCCTTCCCGGTGTGCGGCCAGTGCGGGGCCAGTGCCTGGTTCCTGGTCACTGCACTGCCTGAGCAGGCACAGCAGCTGCCCTGGGTGGCTCCAGGCTAGCTTCCCGGCTCTTCTTCCTGGGAGGCTTCTTAATGGGGGTTTTCTTGGCTGTCTGCTCGCTGGCGAGAGCCTGATCCTGGCCACTGCCAGCACTTGGCTTCTCCACCCACTTGGGCTCCCCCGCTGCCGTCTCGGCCGCCACAGGGATCAGTTTCTGCAGATGGGGAGAGGTGGGCAGCAAGGGTTTGCTGGTCTTCTGGCCGCCGGCGGCCGCCGAGCGCTTGGCTTTCTGTGGAGGGGTGGGCTTCTCCCGCTGGGTGCCCACCCCGTTTGCCCGGATGCCTCCATCCCCCTTGTTGAGGCTCTGAGTCTTTTCCTTCAGCTGGGCAGCCAGCTCAGAGGCCAGCTGGGGATGCAGTGGCTCGGAGCGGGGTTTGCTGGTGCCAGGGCTGCGAGGAGCATCCCTGGTGTCCCCAGCCCGCCGCTCCGGCTGGAAGGCACCCATCTTTCGGAAGGTGTTCTGCACTGCCCCATTGATGCTCTCCATCGGCTCTGAGCCAGCTTTGCTCCTCTGCTTGGGCTTGGAGGGTGACTGGGGCTCCCCGGAGAGGCTGGATTTGCCCTCGGGAACCCCAAGTTCCTTCGGTTGCTTCTGCACTTTCTCCTTCCCCCGCATGCCGCCCTTCTCCTCTGCCCTGCCCTGCACATTGGCCGACGTCTCGCTTGGGCTCCTCTTCCTCTTGGCCAAGCCCTGGCCTTGCTTGGGGCTGCTGGACCGGGTGACCGCTTGGTCTGGGGACTGGCTGGGCGCTGGCAGCGAATTGGACTGGCTGGAGTTGTATCTGCCGTGAATCCAGGAGACTTTGGGCTTTGTGGCTGGGTCTGGAGGACGGGGCTTGGGCCTTTCTGGGGATGGCGGCTTCCCAGGGCTGCGAGGCTCTGCAGTGGCATCCTCCTCCTCCCTGGACTGCTTGGAGAGGCGGGCGACCCGGGCGTAGAGTGCGGCACCAGCCGAGCCTGAGCCGCAGGAGGAGCGTTCGCTGTCTGAGGACTTGAGCAGGGGGGTCTCACTGCTGTCGGCCGGGAAGGCTCTGACAGAGCCCGTCTCCTTCAAGAATGTGTATTCGCCTGCTTCCTCCATGCTGGTTGGAGCTACCAGCTTGTCCCCGGGGCTGGCGCGTGTTCCTCTGTCCCTGCTGTCACCCACGCTCTCTGCGGGAAGAGAGCATGGGAGTGTCAGGTGGGATGTGCCTGAGGAGGGGAAAGACCAAGATGCTCCCACAGGACAGTGGCCTCCCAGTCAGTGACCTCCTGGCTCTTAAACCTGGAGCAGCAAACACCAGAGGAGGGAGCTCTGAAACTGCATGGGAGGCAAGACTAGAACCTGCACCCCTTCCTGGGGCACAAGGAAACAGGGTGACATGGTCCCCACTGTGCAAGAGTGACACCTCTCCATCAAACAGGCCCCTGGTGATGTCCCCGAAGTGCTCTGGGGGTGCACTCTTTCCCTGCTCACCTTCGTGGGGGACGCAGTACACTGGCCCCTCGTCCGTGGTGTCAAAGGAGGAGAAGGAGCCGCGGGATGACCACGATGGGGAAGGCTGCTCCACCACGGAGGGTGGCTCAATGAAGCTGCAGTTCAGGGTGTTTTCCAGGTCATGGTGGGCCACTGTGAGGGGAATGAACTGTTGTCAGTGCCTGTCCTGCTGAACTCCCCAGTCCCTGCTGCCAGCCAGGATGGTGGGATGCTGCACAGCTCCTCAGTGCCCAGCTTCTGATGGGTGTTGGGGACAGCGACAGCATCCAAGACATAGGGACACCTCTTGCTGCACAGCCCCAGAAAGTCCCCCAGTCAAGTGCCCACAGAAGTTATCAACCTACAGTGGTGGCGACCAGCATCTCCCATGCTTGGGCTGTAGGCAGCAGAGTCCGTTCAAGCCTCACAACTCCATCTATCCCCTGCCCAAATTGAGGATGCACGTGGCGGAGGGATGAGCCACCTAAAACCCTGTGTCCCACAAGGACTCAGTGAGTGTCCTGGTGGTCAACCATGAGCTGTGGAACTTGGCACAGCCGCCACGCAAGGAAAATCCTGGCACTGTGACTGTCCCCTTCCCAGGGAGAGAAATTAGCTGCCAGCTTTAATTCCACTAATTCCCACTTCAGCATCACGACTGCACTTTCCTTTTCCATGTACCTTTGCATAAGGTTGCAGAATGATGATCAAAAGATGCTTGCAGCAGGGGGATGTATGTCACCATTTTTTTCCCAATTCTGCCACTTTTCAATCCCTTTGCCAGCTTCTCCCATCTGAAGGACTCCTACCAAGTAGGAGTATCCCTCCCTTCACCCCCTGGCACTCCCCCTGTGCCGAGGGGCTACCCACAGAGAAGCCGAATGGAAAAGACAGACCACCAGTGGAAAAACTTGGTGTTAAGGAAATAGAGAAGCTGAGCAGTTAGAGTTGTCTGGGCTGGAGGGACATTTTTTTTTTCCTTGATCATTTTTAAGGCTTTTTGCTAGATAAGTTCATGTCCCAACACACCCGGAGGGGCTTCCTCAGGTGTCCACAGCTTCGGGATAATCCTTGGGTACCCAGAGGACTGTAACAGTGGACTGACCCTCCCAGAGAGCCTTGCAGCATCAGATGCACTTGTCTCCATCCCCATTCTGCTGGCTTTTGTCCTGTGGGATGGTGACAAGCTGCCTCCAATGCCAGGCAGAGCCTTGCTTTGGAGCAAGGGCTGCAAAAAAGTGGTCCAAGAGGGTGCTGGGCACTGACCAGGCTCCCCAGGAAATGGTCACCACCCCAAGGCTGCCAGAGCTCCAGGAGTGTTTGGACAACGCTCTCAGGCACAGGGTGGGATTGTTGGGGTGTCCTGGTCAGGGCCAGGAGATGGACTGATGACCCTTGTGGGTCCCTTTCCACTCAGGATATTCCATGATTCTATGAAAACCCTATGCACAGAGAGGATCCCGGTTGTACATGGGTATTTCCAGGTATTTGTAACCTCTGACCGCACATCCCAACTGCATCCCAACCCCAGCTGCATCCCAATCATGCTGCAATTTCCTGGTTAGACTGATTCCTGCACCACATCCCTATTTTACTAACTTTTAGTGTTATTGGGATGCACACTGGAACGTTTATCCATTATTAGGGAATCAGGCTTCAGACATGGAGGGCTGTTAAAATGACGGCAGCGCTGCACGCTCACCCCTGCATGGTTTGGCCTCTTGGAGTAAGGAAAAAAACCCCAAGCAGAGATATTTAAAGAGCAAATGGCCCAGAAAGGGGAAGTGGCAGTTTCAACATGGCTTTCCTTGTAATAAAAACCAAAAAGAGAAAATTAAAAGCAGCCGTCTGGAAGCAGATGAAGGGAGATGCTTCCTGGGAGGGGGCATGACGAGCCGCTGGGACTCATGGCCACGAGGAGTCTCTGGGACTCCAGTGAGACCTGGGGTACAGCCAAAGGATAAAATGAGGATATGCTGCACACCTGGAGGCTTTGGGAGGCTCAGGGGCTCTGGCGTGGTCCCCAGGGATTTATCTCCCCTGGGCGATATATTGTGGGCTGCTGGGGCTGGGAGAGATGTGGATGCTTCCCACATATCCCCACCTGCCACTGCTCCCCAAAATCTCCTGGAGCCACAGCATCAGGATGACAACCTCAGCCCTGCCAGCATGGTGACCAGTTGGTCTCAATACCAGGATGAAGCAGTGAGAAACTGCAGAAGGACCATGGGAGGGGGATCCCGGAGCCTTCCTGGCCACCCCCTCCCATTAATCCCAAGCTCCCCATGATCAGCTTCACCGATAGGGCTGGCTGAGCCTGGCTGCTTGGAGAGGAGGTGTGGTGGTGGGGTGCAGAGCTCAGGTTAGCCCCAGCGTCTTCAGGGTGACACATAACCGAGACCCGTGCTGGTGCCACTGACACCTGAGGAGCAAATCCCGCACACAGGGATGCCCAAACCCTGGCACCATAGCCCTGGTGTCAGCCGAGGATGTGGCCCTGCAGGCTGCCAGCTCAGATGTGATCCCCAGGGAGATGCTGTGGATCCAAAGCTGGTGCCAAGGCTGTGGAGAAGCTTTTGAGGGAGGAACCTGAGGCTCCAGGCACACAGTGAGCTTCACTGGGGCTTCAAGACCTGCTGTCCTACCTGGCAAGGTTCTACCATGTGTAGGCTTGTGCTCACCTGTGTTTGAGCCCAGAGGGGAAAACACACCAGGTGCCAGCAAACACATGGCCAAGAATGTGAGCAGATCCAGAGCGACCATTGACTGGGCATCAGCCAGCACCAATTTAACTGCAACATCCCCACGGGGTCCCGAGCACCTCCAGCACCAACCTGACACTTGGGATGGGGCACTTCAGCATCCCCTGGACCCTCCTGCTGGATCAGGACTAACACAGGGAACAATTGGCCTCTGCCAGCAGATACTAGCCGCTGTGGCTTTCAGGTGGAGTTGTATGCTGACCTGGCACCCTGGTCACTGGGCATTCAGGGATGCAGCTGTCACAGGTAACCCAACAGGTCCCCATCACCTAGGAAGTCCACAGACCCAGCAGGGGCTGGAGGCATTGCCAGACCACATGTCAGTGGCACTGGGAGCTGCTGGAATCCATATGGGCTGCACTGTGCTGGATAACACAAGGCAAGCCCTGACCAAAGCTATTCCCTCCAGTGAAAGAACAACCCTCAGCCTCAGAACAGGCTCCAGGAATAGCCCCAGCGCTGCTGGGACCTGAGACCATCCTGAGCACCTTCAGCTTTTCCTGGGGCAGCTGCCCTGTGTACACAGAGCAGCTGCAGGCAGCGCCCCATGAGTCCCCCTGCTCTCGCTGCACACAGGCACCCTCTGTCCTCTCCGAGCCCTTCCCGGCCCCTTCCACAAACACAGCCTCTATGATCCTCTGTTATCCTTGCAGCAGGAATGTTTCTTGGGTCCCGGCACACCCTGCTCCAGGCAGGGCTTTGCTGTGCCCCATGTGGCGAGGGGCCACCCCCCTAACTTTGAAGCTGAAGGTTGTGCATGGTGTACAGGGATGGGGGTCACCTCTGTGTCCCACCCAGGATGAGGGATTTGGCCTCATGCTGAGCCACGGGCGTGCCAGGATGTGGCTGCTGGGGGGATTCCAGCAGCACAGCATGTTCAGGGAGGTGCTGGGCTCAGGAAGAGGGGCTGGGGCTGAACCCCATCCCAGCACAGGGTGGGGATTGCTGCCTTCACCCCAAGCTTATTCAGTGGGGTTGTAGCAGATCCCTAGCTCCTCATGCTGACAATAGGTGCAAGGAGGGTTCAGAGTGTGCAGGGGACAGCATCCTCTAGCTGCCTGGATGCAGGAGGTCCCCAACAGCGCCAGGTCAGGGGCTTTGCCAGGTGTGAGCAGTCCATTCTGTGCCTGGGCAGTGTGGGAAGCTCATCCCAAGTCTCTGCCCCTCCATCCTCAGCTCTGCTGCACACAGCAGCTGGGTGGGCATCCCCCTGGATGCTCTGGCTCCAGGCAAAGCTGGGGCAGGGTTAGCTCAGGATCAAAAGCACTAAGGAGGCATTTTGCTGAGTGACAGGGACCATTCCTCTGCAGGGGAACCTCAGGAGAGTAAACGCAAACCCGAAAACTGCTCAGCAGAGCTCCAGCACGACGTACAATCCTTGCACCCTCACAAAGCAAAATGGTCTTGGAGATCCAGAAGCTGCAGACAGAAAGAGCTGAGCCCCTGTGAGCCAGGCCACTCGCACTACCCACTGTCACCCTGTCACTGCCCTGCCATGTCCACTGCCCTGGTTTGGGGCTGCAAAGGATGCTGTGAGCCACGCACACTGCCCTGACAGGAGTAAAGCCTGGCTGTCTGCACCCTCCTCAAACCCCAGTGCCTTACCCATGACCTTGGGCAGCTTCTGGCGGCGCAGGGGGATGCGCGGGAGCTTCATCCCGATCCGACTGAAGCGCCCACACAGGCGTCTCGGCGGCTTCTTGGCAGCTGCTGGGTCCTGGCTGGAGCTGCAGAGAGGGTAATGGCACTGTCAGAGGCACTGCTCCCCTCCCGTGGTGGGGACAGCCTTTGTGGGCAACAGAGAGAGGCAGGAGCTCAGGGATGCTGCAAGTGCAATGGGGGTTCTGGAATGATAATGGGGGGGATCAAAGCAGGGGTGTGCTCAGGTTGTTGGGAACCCACAGAGGCTGCTGCCAGCCCCGGGCACCAGCTTGTGCCACACCAGGATATAGAGTAGTGCCAACGGATGGTGGCAAGGTCAGATCCAACCATGGCCATTGGCAGTGCAGCACCAAACACCTGCAATGCCTGGTCAAGACCCTGAATCTGTAAAAAAAATAAAAATCATCCCAAACCAAAGCCAAACACATGGCTTCTCTTTATTTGCTCTCTGGTTCTGAAGCCTCCTGGGGCTGAGTTTTCAAGCAATTTTCTGCAGCCACAGGAGTGAGTGGCTTTGCATGTTGATGCAAGGGAACCTGTGCTGTGCCCACCATGTCCTGCAAGGGACTGCGCTGGGACAGCACTGCGGGTCACTCAGCGGTCTGGGGACACCAGCCTGGGCACCGTGGGAGAGAGGAAACTGCCTGGAGCCATTCCCTCTCTCTCTGTGCCATTCCTCGAGCTGCTATGTTTGTGCTTTATCTGCAGGATAATTACCTGCAGGCCCGTGTCTCTCCAAGCCAGCTGTGCCGGCCTGGGATTGAGCTGGCAGAGCTGCAAGGGGAGGCTTCTGGAAAATTCCTGTGTAGTGGCTGGTGGCACAAGGGGGTTTTCTCTGCAGCCAGAGGAGCTGCAACAGCCCTTAGCCCTCTCATTCCTTGATGAGCAGCACAAAACTTTACCCCTGCTATGGATGTGTCCCTACACCATCCTATGGCAGGATGTTAACCTGGTGCTGCCAAAACTGCCAGCATCCTGACCTTGCTGCAGGAATCCACCCTCCCAGCCCTGATCATCTCCATGTGGGACAGCCTGCATCCCCCTCTGTCCCCCAGGCCTCATGGCTTGTTCTGGGTGTCTTGGCCACGTCCTGATGCCCCTGCTGTATTTCAGGATTCCCTTTGCAGATCAGCTTCAGACCCCAGAGATTGGAGGGGACTTGGCAGATGTCCATGAAGTGACGGCCCACAGGAGAGAAACAAAGTCAGGGAGAGCAGGAAGGAGCTCCCAGGTAGGGCTCACCCTCCACGTCCATCAGCCCTGATGATGGAGCAGGACCTGCTCAGATCCCAGGCACCCACATGGTGCCACGTGGGCAGCACCATTCTGCCTCAGTTTCCCTGCAGCACTGCTGTCACCACATGGTCTCTGCATCCCCCTGTCAATGTCATACCCCACTAGTCCCCCACATTCCCAGGCTGGTGAGACCCCTCCCGGCCCCTGCACTCACCCACAGGCTTCGTCCTTCTTGCGGCAGACGCAGCAGCAGCAGAGCAGGGAAAGCAGGAGGATAAGCAGCAGCGCCAGGAGGGCCCCTGCCCCGATCACCCCCATCCTCTGGTTGGCCTCTGCAAGGCAGACCCGTGGCTCAGCCCGGTGCCAGCCCTGTGGATGAGCCTGGCCCCGGCCCGTGCCCGCCGGCACTCACCCATGTGGCAGGCACCCGTCAGGGGGTCACAGGCGCCGTCGTGGCAGCTGCAGGCGTCGGCACAGTTGGCTCCGTAGCGTCCGGGAGGGCAGGTCAGGTTACAGCTGCAGGAAAGGGCTGGGTGAGAGTGGAGCATCCCCAGCCCGAGCACAGCAATGAGGGGCCACTCAGCTGCCACCTTCTCCCAGACCCTCCCTGCTTCAGGGAGCACTTCTCCAGCTTGCTCCTCCACACAGCTCCTCCACACCCTGGGGGAACCTGTAATCCACAGGGATCAGGAGCCCAACACCCACCCAGTGACTTCACCCATCACTCAGGGGGTTTGGTCCAGCTGGATCTGACACTCTCACTGCTCCCTGCATGGGACTTTAGCATTAGACACAATTAATTAGGAAAGGTCATTAGACACAGTAATTAGGGAAGGTCATGAATCCAGCAGTCACATCTAAAGACACCTTGGAGTCATGCAGAGATTCCAGCTCAGCTCAGTGGTGATGTGGCCACGGCACCCCAAGGCTCCCCCATGCCAAACTGGGCAAAGCCACAGGGGCCACAAGCTGGGAAGGTGCCCAGATGCACTTTTTGTTGGTTTTTTTTTTTTCCTCCAAGAAGGAAAAACAACAGAGTAGCCCCAAGGCATCCACTCCATCAGAGTGGACCCTCCCAGCTGGGCTATGCCTGGTGTCAAATCTCCACTGCTGGTAAAAAGAGTCCTTGATGGTGCCACAGAGATGATGGGGACATGCACAAATGGGCACCAATCCATGAGTATCAAGGGCTTGAGCATGGAAAACACACACCAGGCACGTGCCAAAGCACCTGGACTTCTTGGTGACAGTGGGACCGACCCAACCTGCCTCCCCAACCGTGGGCCAGGCACCGCAGAGCAGGACCTGGATGGATTTGGGAGATGTCGGCAGCACTGCTGGGCACCAAACCCTCCACCAGCTGCATCCCAGCTGGAGCGGCTGCAGCTGCAAGGAGCCAGTGGGCCCCAGCCCAAACCTGCTCCGCGGGGACACAGCTGCCCCCAGCCCTCGGCACTGTGCCCCGGGGCAGCTCAGCCCATTTCACACCCTGACAACTTGCAAAGTGCCGCCTAGGACAAGCCTTGTACCCACAGATTGCCTGCAGTGTGCCTGCCCTGTGCTTGCCCTGAGCCTTCGTGTGCCCTCCAGGATGGGTGCCGAGCCCCTGCATCTGCTCTGACAGCAAATGTAGCATAACAGGAGCAGGAATAGGACCCCAGCAACACAAAACCTCTCACCCCGCCACTTGGCCCCACATTTCTGCCCCCAGGCTGAGACTTTGGGAGAGCAGATGGTGATTTTTTTTCCAGGAGGGTCCTGACACCTCTGGGAAAGACAGGGAGAATATAAAGCACTTTGTGCACGCACAAATATTTTAGCAGCTGCTCCTTTAGAATCCTCCTGTCACAGAGTTGAGAGGACACCCCTGCATGGTAAGGACATCGCTTCTGCCTTCCTTCCAGAAATCCCCTTTTTAGCAAAATTATATGCTGCTCACAAAAACACTGGTTTGCACATAGTCACAGGGATCCGCCTGAGCACCAGGAACGTGTCCAAGCCTGCCCACCGTGTGCCACATGGCGCAGCTCAGCTCAAGGTTATGGCACAGGGCTGTTTCGCAAGCATCTTCCCTGACCCAGTGCCAGGGTCTCAGAACAGGTCAATCCATACTCTGTCTGGTACTGTGCCAAAAGCACCACCACACCTCCCGAGGAGCATTTGGATCCTCTCACCTCTGCCTTTGCACCAAAAGTGGCCACAATGTCCAGGCTGGGCATCCTGAGCTGGTGCTGGTACCCGGTGGCTCTTCCAGTATCACAAGTGGCTGGCAAAGCCCCACAAAACCTCCCCCCTCAAAATGCAAATGCTCCCTGTTTTTATGTCCTGAGCGAAAGGCCAGCATGGGCAGGATGCCAGCTCCAAATCCCTGTCCTTGCCATCACCCTCAGTAAATTGCTGGGAAGTCCTGAGCACCACCTGGCAGGACCTGGGGGAACTGCCTGCAGCCAGGTGGGAAACACTTTCCTCATCTTTCCAAACATTTCAGCCCCATGCTGGGAAAAACTACCCAGAGATGTGAGCAGGACCTCCATGGCCCTTTTGCCCCTGGAAAGGGGAAAAGGGAGGCCTGGGGAAGACTCCATCCAGAGGTTGAGCTTGAAGCGGGAGGCCCTGTGGATGCCATGCCTGTGAGGCTGTTTGTTACTCTGGAATGCGGTTTTCTCTCTCTTTTTGGATAGAAATTCCATCCTGGACTTAAAACCCCCCAACAAACCACCATTTTGTCAGTTTGTGTTTGCCAAACAGGCATTTTCTAAAGCACAAGGCCTCTCGCAGCATCACCTTGCTGCTCTGTGAGCACGTCCTTCCCCCTCTGCTTGCCAAATCATAACTATCACCCACAAGGGCTTCCACTGCAGGAAACCTCTCAGCTGGGAATTGCATAGCACACAAGGGGGCAGGAGGTGCCCGAGCATCACCTATGCCCTGAGGTGCCCCTCAGGTGTGCTCGCTGTGCCTCACTTACTATGTGCCATGGGAGCCAGCGTGGCAGAGGCACTGCCCAGTCTCGAAGTGGCACTGGCCGTTGACGCAGTCGCTGCAGACGAAGGCGCAGTTCTCCCCGTATGTCCCGTTCCGGCACTTGGTTTCACACCTGGGAGGGATGAGGGCAAGTGGCTGGAGCACCCATGACACTTGAGGATCTCCAGCATCCCCCTACATGCAGGGATATAGGGCTGTATACCACCATGGTGGCTTGTGGTTTCTCAGAACAGGAGAGGGGTACAGGGATGGACTGAGGCCACTGACACAGCCACGGTACTGGAGGGAGCCTGTGAGACCCCTGCCCTGTGCCCCTGGTAATACTGGCTGCTTGCCGTGGGGCTCAGCTCTCAAGCTGGGATGCTTTACTGCAGACTCTTGTGACCAGGATTGGTTCCAGGGCTGCAGAACCCCTCAGGGACCCTGTTCCCTGAGCAGGGAGAGTCAGGGAAGGCAGGTATCGCTCTGCCAGACTCAGCGCTGCACCCAGCCGCACTCACCGGTCTCCGATCCAGCCCGGGTTGCAGTGAGAGCACTTGCCATTGATGTGATTGCACGTGTGGCCGTCCTTGCAGGGGGGACAGAGCTTCTCACAGCCCTCTCCGTAGAAGCCAGGCGAGCAGGGCTGGTCGCACTTGGTGCCGTTCCAGCCCGCCTCACATGTCAGGCAGCGCCCATCCGCCACGGTGCACGGCTGCAGGCTCTTGCACTGCCCACACCTGCAACGGCCCAGGGGAACCCATCACCCAGCGCCCCCCAAATCCTCCTGCTGCTGCCTCCCACTGGTGCTGGCTCAGACCCAGCAGGTCTGGGCACTCACCGCCTCCTGCAGCCTTGGCCGTAGAAGCCGGCTGGGCACGGCTCGCGGCAGTACTTGCCCCGGTAGCCCGGCTCGCAGGTGCAGGTGCCATCCACCTGGTTGCACTTGCCCTTGTAGCACTGGCAGTAGCGGTCGCAGCGGGGCCCGAAGGTCCTCTCCCGACACTGGCAGCGCCCTGTGAACTGCTCGCAGGGCGAGTTGTTGCAGGAGCACTGGTTGTTGCAGCCACGGCCCCACCAGCCAGGCTGGCACAGGCAGTTGCCCGTCTGCTGGTCACACTGGGAGTTGTGGCTGCAATAGCAGGAGCTCGAGCACTGCGGGCCCCACCAGTTGGGCTCGCAGGTGCATTTGCCCGTCTTCTGGTCGCACTTGCCATGCTTGCAGAGGCAGATGTTCTCACACTTGGGACCCCAGCGGTTGAGGTTGCAGGTGCACTGGCCTGTCACATCCTCGCACTGCCCGTTGGGGTGGCAGCTGCACATTTCTTTGCAGTCGGGACCCCAGAACTGCCGGGGACACTCTGCGGGGAGAGCCGTCAGCCTCAGCACTGCCCAGAGGGACAACTCCACTGCCAGGCCCCAGTGGAGGCCCCTAGTCCCAAGGGGACCTCTTGACCACAGTCCTCCTTCTCCTCCCCCCAGTGCACTGGATCTCAGGGACCCCGGCAAAGGGACAATGCCAGGGGACAAAGCCAGGGAACACACAAGAGCAGGGCATGAGCATCCACAGCTTCATCTCTGATGCTCTGCTCCAGAAGGTCACCCCAGGATGAGCCAGGGCCACCCTGGTGAAGCCCCCTGAGGACACGAAGGCACCTGCCAGTACTCACTGGTGTCGCAGTTGGCACCGAAGTAGCCGTGGCGGCAGCGGCACTCGCCAGGCCTGACGCACACCTCGTTCTCCTTGCAGGTGAAGTTCCCCTCGCACACAGCTGGACAGACGGACAGACAGCAGGCATGAGCACCAGTACCTGCTCCTCAAAGCCCCCCAAGCCCCACAGAGCACGAAAAGGGCTGTGCAGTGACCCTCTGGGTGCTGCTGAGCTGTGGCACTGTGACTGTCCTGGCGAGCAGCCGCCTGGGCTGGATGGGACCCTTGCCAGAAAAATGTCACCAGCCTCTTGTCATCCAGCTCAGCTCTATCCCTGCCACCCAGATGACTCCATCCTGGCCACCAGCCTCCTGCCACCCAGCCAAGCCCTGTCCCTGCCAGAGGAAGCACCCAGTGGCATTGTCCCTTGCTCAGCTCCGCATTGCTAGAGGGGAGAAGGGGACACAGGGTGGAGGGGTTGTGGGCAGCCACAAGCATGGTCCCTCTCCTTGCACCCATTATGGACTGCAGTGGTGCCACTGCCACCCCACCACTGCCTCTCCCGCATGGCCACGAGCCCCCAAAGGCCACCAGCCCCTCTCCTGCTGAGGGGACCTTGCGCTGAGGCTGATGCTCGGAGCCAGGTGGGCATGGGATGTGGGACAGGCAGCAGGGACAGGACCGTGGTGCAGGCAGGCACTTGCAGATCCCACAATGCCCTGGACAAGCTTCCTTAGGCAGTGGGAGCGGGAGAGATGACCATCCATCCCAGTCACCTTACCTGGGAGTTGTTAGACCTACGGTGATGGATACTATAGCAACCCCTAAAATAGACAGATTACAAAGGTTAGAGCAGTGAGTCTACAGGTTAGAGCAGGCTGGGGGGGGCAGGAGATGGGGACAGCTCGCTGTGGACCATCGTCCCCCCACTGTCCTGGCAGATCCTGTCCTCCCTTCCAAAGGGGCTGCATCCCATTCCCAATGCATGCAGCGACTGGTTACAGGGCTCATGCACAGTGGGTTAGTTGGTTATGGGGGCTTTGGTCCCCACTGCAAACTGTCACCTCTGGCTCTCCTGGGGTATGGTGAGCCCTGTGGCCAATCGAGACTGTGGGGGAGCCCCAAAGCAGCTTCTTCATTGTGGAGGCAGTGAAGGGGATGATGCTGTCAGGGTTCCATGCTGAACATCCATGCTGGGCTCACTGTGGCCCCCAGTGAAGAGCTATGACACCTTGTATGGCCCCAGCCCAGGCTTGGTGGTCCCTGCCTGCCCCATCAGCCTCCCCCCAGTGGGGCCACAATAGACACGTGCCTGGTCTGGGCAGCTTCTTCTCCACCAGTGGCTCTGGCTCAGCTCCCCATGCTGCTGCAGCATCTGTGGGGAATCCCATCCCTGCAGATGCACCTTCACCCTGGGGCACACCTCATTGTCCCTTGGGTCCTTGAGCAGCACCCCAAAGTCCTTAGACCCAGAGCTAGCTGGTAAGGAGAGAAACCCCCAGAGCTCTGAGACCCCCAGCACTGGGGCTGAGCACCTATTCCACATGGTGCTGGCTTGGAGCACTGCAGGGAGGCAGGACCACGGCTGCAGGTCTCCAGAACCAGGGGTCCAAGCCACAGGACACATCAGGGTGGCCCCCAACAGTGGTGGGGAGGCTAGGATGGCTCAGCCAAGGTTGGGCAGAGCCCAACAAAGCAAAATGCCAGTGTTTACCTATTAAACACTCGCTCCCTTGTTGCCTCCATCCCAGGCAGCACACGAGAGCTGAGGAGCTGCAGGGAAAAAAAAAGCACCACAAATAGTTATGACCCTCAGAATGTCCTGGTCCTTCCCAAAAAACCACTGGGAGCACCAAAGCCATAATGGCGAGAGGTTCTGCTGGGGACTGCTACATCCGTAAAGGGGAAGGAGAGCTCTTGGCTCTTCCTCTAGCACACATGGAGTTAATGGATCTGTTGGGGGGGCTCCCGTGGGGCTGCCTGAGACACGCGACCAGCCACTAAAGTGATACCAAGGGTACAAACAGGATCAGTTCCTCCCATTAATAAGGACTGATGAAACAACAAAACTCATGTTTGCAACATCTACAGTAAAAATAAAATTCAAAGACCCCCCACAAAAGCTGGCAAGAAAAGGGAAGATTCTAAATGTCCCAGGGGAAAACATGACTTGAGGCCCAGGTTTGCTACTTGGTGGCCTGGCGACAGCACCCAAACTCAGGCTGGAACCACCTGGCCAGAATAGCTGGAACACAGCCAGCTCCCAGGAATGTCCCCGTGTACAAGCAGGGGGATGCCAACTGCAGACAGCTGGAATGTATCCCTGAGCCCTTGAGAGTCCTGGAGTGCCACAACCTCCAGGGAGTACCAGGCACAGGATCCTCAGGCAGGACATTTTTGGCACAAGCTTGACCAGGCTGAGGGCTCAGATCCACTCAGAGGTTTAGCCAGGGATGCTCAGCTCTCTGCTGGGAAGGGACATGCGGGGACACCTCACCCACACTTGGGTGAATGAACCCTCCCAAGTAAATGTTTGGGGGCTCATGATGCTGCAATTGGGACTATGCTCCCCATGCCATGACCCCACAGAAATCCCTGTCTGGGGACCCCTGCTCATCTGGGAGCCACCCTCTCATCCTGGGGTGATCCTGGGGGTGATCCCGGGGGTGATCCCGGGGGTGATCTGCCTGGTCCCAGAGGTCACAGGAACAATGCTGGAGGGTCACAAATGGTCCAGGCGGATGCTGCAGTCAAGGAAAGCTTCATCCGGGCTGGTCCGGCAGTGCAGTCTGGAATGCATTTGGCTTTTTCTTTTTTTTTTTTTCCCTTTTCCTCTTTATATGTAACAAATGCAGAAGAGGAGGAGACAGCAAGGAAGTATTCGCTCAAAACCCAGCGCAGTCACAGGACCACGTCTGGCTGCCAGACTGCCTCGTCCTGGGGCAGGGGAGGGAGCTGCCAGCAGCCCCTCGGCCAGCCCCGGGTGCTGTGGCTGCAGCTCCCGCCACCGGCCCCTCGGCGGGCAGCACCCACATGGCTGAGCCAGGACCATCGTGTCCCCCTTTTCGTGGCGGACAGTGAAAAGTTGGAAAGGAGGCAAAAAAGAACCACAAAAATGATTCAAGGCCTGGAAAAAATGCCTTGCAGCCGGAGCCCAAAATAGCTCCATCTATGCAGCCTGTGGAAGCGGTCACGAGATGCTGCGATGGCAGTGGCACAAACACCCCCCACGGGGACCCCAGGACTCAAGTGGGGGCTCTGCTCCCACCAAACATGCAAGGGGATGCACGGGGTTAATGGCAAGGGGCGGTCAACCACCAAACCACCTCCCTGAGGACTGCGTGGGCTGGATTCAAGGTTCTTCTCTTGACTTCAGGCTGTACCCCTCGAAAAGCTTGCCAGCTGCAAATGCTGG
Source organism: Atrichornis clamosus (assembly GCA_013400975.1). NCBI lineage: Eukaryota > Metazoa > Chordata > Aves > Passeriformes > Menuridae > Atrichornis > Atrichornis clamosus. The sequence continues at coordinate 19,726 of WBMZ01016070.1, forward strand.
GATGCTCAGGCACAGGTGGGGAAGGGTCCATGCTGCTCTTGCCCTCCCATGGCACGGCCAAAGCCCCCACTGTTCCACTTGGGGGTTGTTTCAGCACTCCACCCACCAGAAATTCAGTTTGGTGGGTTTTAGAATGAAACCATCACAGGTTTGCAAGAGAAAACCTCTCAATTTGGATCACCTCTTCCCTCTAACAGGTCAGCCTGGCCATCAAAATGGACATCACGGGGAATGTGCCAAAAAGTATCATTTGTGATGAAAGCCCCGAGCTGATGGTGGGGAGCTGGGAATCACTAGAACATAGTGGCAGGAGGGAAAAACTCTTCTGTCATGAGCTGGAGGAGGTGAGAGGCACCATGACCACCACCAGCTGGTGACCAGCCCATTGCCTCGCTGGACACAGGATTTGGGCTTATTTTTTCCCTGATAGCTAATCTCTCCTTCCCCATGCCTGCTGATTGTATCCCACAGCCTGCTCAGCCCCCGCCTCATTAATCAGCAACTTTGACAGGAAATAAACTTGGTCCTGTGGCAAGGAGAGGTAGCCACAGGACTAGGAAACCATTGCTGCCAGTGTCATACCTGGACTGGTCCAGGGGCACAGCCAGCCCTGGGAGGGGCAGTGCTGCCTGCAGGTGACCAGTGCTCATCAGGGCGTGGAACTAAAAGATGTTTCATGGCCTCAGGTCCTTAACAAAGGACTTGCTCCATGTACCCCCTGACCACTGAAAAGGGATAACTGGCAGATACGTTTAAAAGCTCACTCCCAACCCACACGGACATGGACTGCAGACATCCACACTGCAAACACATTTTCTATTTCTTTCTCTTTCCTTCAAAGCACTGCAGATGCTGGCAAAAAGAGAACAAAAAGCTGCCTCTGAGCTGTGGCTGGAGCTTGGGAGTTCAGCTGATGTGGAGGAAAAGGAGTGGGATGTGGGCAGAGCCGAAGCTGTCACCTGCAGCAATGAGTGCTCCACGCCTTTACTCCTGCCCATGGCCATGTCCTGCTCATGCTGAGCATCACTGGACCTCAGCTAATGATCCCAGGGTTTCCACAGAGGCAAAATATTTTTCCTGTGGATTAGTATCCATTGCTTCCTGAAGCACATCTTCTTTACCAACAGCTATGGAAAGGGCTCCTGAGGCAGGAGGGATGGTTCCTCACCCAGAGCAGCACAGCCTCCCCTGAACAATGAGGAGCAGTCTCACATGCCTGGAAGGGGGAGAAAGACTCTGGGGCTCGGCTGGGAGCTGCTGCCTGTGGTCCCATGTGAGACTGCCCCGCTCAATCCACCGGATGGAGCTGCCAAGGAGCCCTGCAGACACCCAGCACATCCCTGGGGCTCTGAGCACCACTGGCACCTTCCCCATCTCCAGTGCTTCTCCATCCTTGCCCCAGTGCTCCTTCCAAGCAACATCCCAGTGCTAATCTCCATCTTTCTCAATGTCACCCATCACTTGGGGCTGCCCAGCTTCCACTGTGTGGCACACAGGGCTCTTGGGACCACTGGGTCCTGGCCAGTGGGACTCTCCAGCTGATGCCACTGCAGCTCTGTGACCCCAGACTCAGGGTGCAGAGAAACAGAGATCCCCAGGGCAGGCAGGAGTAGGATCATGGGCATAAATAGAAACCCTTCAGGCAGAGAAAAAAAATAGAAGTAAGCAAACCCCAAAGGTTATCAGAAGAGAGCATCAGCAAGAGAGGGATAAAGCAGTGTCCAGGCTGTCACCAGCCTGTGTCCCCATTGGCACCTTTGGAGAGGGTCATGCCAATAGGCAACCAAATATAAAAGAGCTTCAAATATAAGGACAAATTGAATTTAGAACACAAAACCTCAAAGAGCCACAAATATGCCCTTTTCTTATGCCCTGAATAGTTCCTTGAATTGCTACTCATAAGCCAGGTCTCAAGAAGTCACATAATCCTCCCCCTGAGCCCTTCGAAACCCATGGTGGCATCACCACAGGGTGTCCGGATGAGCCAAGAGTCCAACCAGCAGCTTCGCCAGCCTCAGGTGGAAGACACTGGGACTTCTTCCCCAGGCCACCTCCAGCCCTGCAGTCCCCAGCCCCAGGGCAGAACCTGCAGCATCCGGGCCTTGGGGCCACTGGGGTGGGTTTGGATGGTGACATATGGGGTGTCCCCCATGTCCAGTGTGCACAGTAACAACAGGGGTGGGTGGGGAGGGAAGAAGGATTTGCAGAAGGGTGAGGGGTGGAAAATGATGCAAACATCATCTGAGCTTCCTAGGGAACATCCTTGTCCCACCATCCCCAGCTCCTAGGCTGCCTTCAGGCCCAGTTCCCATGGGAGGATGGACACCACCACCACCACCCCATTGCACTCAACAGCCAGTGCCTCTTGCACACCTCATGCCACCCACGGGTGGCACAGGGAGCGAGCCCAAGCCCTGTGGAGCTGGTGCAGCATCTCCCCCACCTTCATCCAGCATGGATGGGTTGTCTTTGTGCAAGGGGGAGCATCCAGACACCCCATCCCCAGCACATGGGGTGGGATACCATGGTGAGGACACTGCTCAAGTTTGCTCTGCCACCCCAAGATGTGGTGGCAGGTCTGCCGTGCAGGTCCTGGGCAGCCGAGGAGGGACGGTTCCCTGCCGAGGAACAGCACGGGTGGGAGCTGCAGCCGCTCTGGCTTGTGAAATGCCTCCTTTGGAAACTCAGGCTGTAATTTGAGGAGGGGGCACCAGCGCCCTGTGGCCCTGCTGAATGGAGTCATTATGTGGCCCCTCTCGCTCGCAGCACATGTTTTCCTTGTGGACTTGTCTGACCTCACCGGCGAGATGTAAAGGTGCATTTATGTCCTGGGCCCCCCATCAGGGGCAGGGGATCCTGCTCTCCCAGGCAGGAGGCAGCGGCTGTGGGCGCACTCCCCCTTTGCAGGGGTCAGCCGGGCCCAGGAACCTGGGCAGCACCGAGCCTGAGCACTGTCGGCTGAGGTGATGCTCTGCAAAGGGACTTGTGGGACACGGAGAGCACTGGGAGTGGGGAGAAGGCAGTGCCACCTCCCAGGACCCTGCCCCAAGCCAGGCAGTCAGGATGTGACCCCTGGGACAGCTAGACAGAGCCAGCATCCATTTTCTCAAGCCAAATACGGGGGTCTTGGAGCTGCCAACTCCACCACCCCCAGCAGTCCGGGGCAGCTCCACCATGACACTTGGAGCATCCTGCATCCCACCAGTCCAGGCTCAACAGTGCGATTGTTCCCCGCGGGGTGCAGGACTGGCCCCGGGGGGTGCGGGACCAACCTCCCCCCGGTGCAGCCCGATCCCTGGAGGCATCCAGAACTGGCTCCCCAGTGAAGATCCTGCCCCAGGGATGCAGAATTGCTCCCCCCTCCCTCTCCACACTCCATCCCCAGAGACACACAAAATCGGCTCCCAAAAGCAGAACTGGCCCCGGGGGATACAGGACCGGCTCCGGAGGCATCCAGGACCGGTTCCCCGCAGCCCCCCGGAGATCAGGATTAGCATTCACGCCCCGGCCCCGCTCGGGCTCTGCTCCTCACGCCCTCCCCGCCGCCGCTTCCCCCCGCCTCAGCTGCGCACAGGACGGACTTTTTGTCTTGGAAGGCGCCCAGCGCCGCGGCTGCCCGGGATGGGGGATGGACCGGCGAGCCCGTCCCGTCCCGTCCCGCGGCCCCGAGCCCTCACCGCGCCGGGGGTTCCGTCCCGCCCCGCACACCTGCCCGCCCCCGCTCCTACCCGCCGGCCCTGCAGACGTTCCTGCCGCGGGGGCTCAACTCCTGCGCGGCTCCGCGGCTCAGCACCGGCAGCACCAGCAGCACCAGCACCGGCAGCACCGACAGCAGCGCGGCTCCGGCCCGGACGCGGCGGGGCGGCCGCAGCCCACGGGCCGCCATCACCGGCGGAGCGGCGGGGCCC
>WBMZ01016071.1:0-16419 GCA_013400975.1 Atrichornis clamosus
GGCGCCCCGCGGCGCAGCAGCCCCCCCCGGCCCCCCGGCCCCAGTAGCCCCAGGTGCCGGGCGGGCTGTCCCCTCCCGCCGCCGCCGCCGGGGATGCGCTGGGCGTCCACGCCCGGGAGCCGACGCTGCTATTTCCAGCCGGCGGCTTAATCCTCCCGCAGCCTAATCCCCGCGCTACTGCCGCAGCAGCGCCGCCCCCTACCCCGGTGCAGAGGGCGGGACGGAGCGGAGCCGAGCGGCGCTGCCGCCGCAGATCGGTGGCCCGGCGCAGTCAGGTGACCCCGTTCCCCCACCCGCATCCCGCTTCCCGGAGGTGGCGGCGGGGACGGCCGGCCGGAGCTGCTCCCACGCGGGGGCTTTCCCGGTGGGGATCCGCGACTGGGGGGAGCCGAAGCCACTGGTGCTTCCCCTGTCTGCATCGTGATCCTGTCGTGAACGCTTAAAATAGTGCCTGGAGGGATCCCGAAACTGCATATAGGCTAGATTTCTCCAGAATATTGTTACGATGTTATTGTTACCAAAGACATCTGAAATAAGTCCTGAGAAGGGTTTTCTTTCGGTTATCTAAGATACCCTAAATGTCTTGGTTACAGCCTAGAGGATTGCACTCGGGAGGATATATTGCTACAATTTTGTTTTGTAATTGAAGCCTAACGGAGTGATCCGTGGCGTATTGGGAAATGTGGTGTACATATATTACCATAAATTGGCTGAACTTAGTTTAGGAGTAAAGTGATTTAAGTGGGTGGGGTCTAAACGAAATGGCACTGGTAGCAATTACTTAGAGCTGCCGGTAGAAAAAATTTCAGAAAACGATGTCAGTGCATGTTATTAATTAGCTGGCGAAAACACTATGTACAGTCAGTATTGAAGAGTTGTGCACACCAAGTGATAATTGGGTTGTGTTGCATACAAAGACATATGGCACCATTTTCATTTATTATGCCAGGAGCAGAACACTGACAAGGGATTTTGGTCTGTGACAGTATGAAACAGCAGCTTTTTTACTACTTCTTTCTTTTCTTTTTTTTTTTAAATTTTTTTACCTAACAACCAGGAGATTTTAAAGTCCTAGGTAGCCTGAAAGCTTGGGAATGCTGTTAATGCTCCAAAGTTATCTTTTCTGTGGGAAATATCTTCCAAAATAATTGTAAAATAGTGCCTTGGACCATTGAAGAAAGGTATTCACATTTTCAGGCTTTCGATATCGGTTAAATCTCCTTCATTTTTGCAGAGCAGATAGAGATGTTTGGATTTCAAGATTCAAAGGTTTTCTCAAATGCAGGGTTTGAATATGGAGAGAGATTTAATTTCAAAAAAGAAATATATATCGCTGTTAGCAATCAGCATTAGGAGTCTGCAAACTTTGAATGTTCCTGTAAGTGAGACTCTCATATTCCAATAATGAGAATGTGTCTGTGCTTCTCAGCTCTATTCAGTAATGAGTAGCAAATAAGTAAACACTGGAGTTGCACAGAAAGGTAATACTGTGTTCTTTAGCATTCCTGTAGTCCACTGTTCAAGTACAGACAAATTTTAGTAATATTTAGAAATTATTTCTGTTACCACAGAGATGTTAAATTCAATGCCTAGAAATTTGTCATTAATGGAGTGACTTGTGGCAGCTAGAAACGTATCGTAGCAGAGGCACACAAAGAGTTTTTCGTCTGTACTTCATAAGCAGTTATTGGGGTCATACTCCCAATTGATTTCAGAGGAAAGAAACAGTTGGGATCTACCGATACTTCATGTTCCATTGCTGGCATTCAGAGTGACTCTGAACTTTTCTTGGTTATACTGACAGGAGTTTAGAATGGCTTGACTTTAAAAGAAGAACATTCTTTTTAACTAGTATATTATAGAAGGGGAAAAAAACCCAAATTACACAAACTGGTTTGGAATTTGCTGATTCCACCCAGCAGAAATTGAGTGGTTTTATTTGCTGCAAGTAAGATAATTTTCAGCTTTATGCTAGACAAAGTATTGAATTAGTGATGCAACTTTTATTAACGTCTAGGTTACATCTTCAGTGTGAAGGTCTGAATACCTTCTGAACTAATCTGTACTGTTATCAGCATTTTCTATCACTGAGATTCTCATCTGTGTCACCAAAAACTGTGATTGTTAATACTCAGCTAATTTTATATTTTCATATTGTCAAAATATCTAAGCAAAATATGTCAGATAATTTGTACTATTACCTTAAAGTTTATGCATTGCAGACTGAATTTAAATGCAAATAATAAAGAGATCCACCAGTATTTTGCTTTTCAGGTAGCAGGTGGCTAAGTCAAATCTCAAGCACCCAAAGGAACAAATTGCAAGAATGCAATTACAGAAGCCTTTCAAGGTCTTATTTTGTCTGCCATTACTTGCATATTCATCAACAAATAACTAGTGTAATGAATAAAAATGATGAAAATTGTCTTTTTTCCATCTATATCACATTTGGTCAGCACTGCTCTACATGGGATTCCCTATTTCTTCTTACAGTCAATGGATGGACTTCCACTAACTGACACACACAAAGATTTGGTTGAGCCAAACCAGGACCACTTGGTGTGAGAGGTTCACGAGGTTTTTCTGATTCTTGACAAGCATAGCATCTGAATTTTTGATGCATGATTATCTTAATTAATACATAAGATGCTTTAAGAGGGTAAGACATGAAGATATCACGTCTTACTCTTTGTAAGCTGTATTGCTTTTGGATTTAAAACCAGCCACCATCCCCAAAAAATAACCCAACCCCACAAAACAGGAGTTCATGTTTGTAATAAAAGCCACAAAGGAAATAGGAACCATCTTGAATAAGGATAGACCATGGAAGGAGCTGCCCAGGACTAAATAGATGGGGAGTTGGGGTTCCCATTTGACAGGGGAGTTCTAGACGAAGTCCTGAGAAGTTGCCTGGTGTGCTGGCACTGTAAAACCCAGGTCCAGATCTTGGCTGGTGGGATGCACTAGGAGTTCTAGATGAGGGCCATATAGGCAGCTGGAAAAGGTTGTTACTGTTAAGAATAGCAGAACTGGCGATTTTTGTCTTGATTGTTTGTAACTGTGCTTCCAACTTCATAATGAAAACCTTAAAGGAGAGAAGATCTATTAATGACACACTGAATAGCCATTTTGAGACAAATGCTCAAGGGTAATTCTTAACTGAATTTGAAATGAAAAAAATAGGGTTGGTCTGTGTTAATAACACATTCAAGCAGCCAGTGGAGGGAAGAAGGCATGTCTAGGGGCTGATTCATCACACCTCACATTTGCATTCTGCACCAGAGATGCCCATGTTTTGGGTGCTGTAAAGTGCGTAGACTCTATTTTTGTGCACCAAAGTGTGCTTAAAAGTTGGGGGTTTATCACCATAATTCTGCTTTTTTCCCATTTATTTCCCCGTTTTTCCTGTGAGGTCCTCCAGTTCTTCAGCCAGCTTCGATGCCCTTTCCTCCTGCCTTCACAGGCCAGGCAGAGGTTTAGAGCCCACCCTGTTTATGCCTGAGCCAGCATCAGGCCCAGTGCTGTTGTTCTGCTTCTCCCTCTTACTCTTAGGGCCAGTGGTACAAACAGAGCTCCTGGAGAGGCTGGCTGTAACCATAGTGATAGCAGCAGTCCTGAACAGATCTGTTTAGCTCTAGGGAGGGGCAGAAAAACACTTTTGAAAGGAGAAGCATCCTCCTGACTTTGTGTCAGGTTGATGGAACCAGGTAGGTAGCATTATGCCTCCTCTACAGACATGAAGCAGAAGTTGCAAAACAACAGTAGATACTCAAATTAAGCAATAGCCAGGAGTTATTTTGCCTCTGGTGTTAAATATAACCCCATGGCTTGGTCTTGTGTGGGTTCTGTCCACAACAGTTCGTTCAGCCTCTGTACTCACCCTCCTTATTGGCAACTATTCCAGTAGTTCCTTTTGTTGCTGTGATAAAAAGCACCAACGAGAAATTAAAGCAGGTTGTCAATTTTCCAGTCAGAATGATGGCCTGAGAAGGATGTAGCCTGAATGTGTTCATATATCCCAGGGAGAAGATTCATTACATTTTGGATAACCACTTGAACTACTGAATCTAAGAGAATAGAAATACACCCTGGTAAGGGCACAGACTCGGAGGCGTAAGTATATACTCTAAATACCATAGGAAATGCCTTTTTTGCGTATTTGAAGAAGTTTGAAAATTAAAAAGTTAATTTAGACAAGGGAGAAAATTAATAGGAAAGTTGCACAAAGAATAGCTAACAAGCTCTTTTACTGGTCATTAAGCCATGTCAGACTGAGGTCTTGTCCTGCAGAATATGGAGTGACTGGCATTTTACAGAGTTGATGGTTACAGAAAGGTGATAATTGGCATGTGCTGTGCTGTTCTGTACAGATGGAAAAGGTGTGTCCTGCCCCTTATCCAGCATGCTGATTCGCACAAGGACAACCTTAAAATCTGTATTATCTTAGAGACCTCTGTTGACTGATGCATTAATGGACCCCGTCATCCACATCACAAGGATAGTTTTTGCTGCTGGAGTAGATTTTGGCTTAGGTCTGGCAATAACACTGAGGTTAATAGACCAGAAAGGGGACAGATGGACACATGTATCAGAAATGGAGCAAAAGTCCTGTAATTATTAAAGTCAGTACCTGTGAAACTCCTCACTATTTAGTATTGATTTTGGTCTTTAATTTTTTAATTCTGGTAAAGCCTCCAATTCAAAAGTCTGGAGTTATGAAGTATATTGCACTTCCACACAACAGATTCAGATTATGCTTAAATTTGCCATTTTCTTTTTCTTTTGGCTTTTCTTTTAAATGGAGCACTAATCTTTTACAGATTTATTCAAACAAGTCTGGGTACCAGAAGGTCCCTAGCTTGCTGCTTCTATAGGTAATGTGTATTCTAATATATTCCATGTAGAAATAGCAGCTTTCTACTGATATTATACAGAAGTGAGAATTAATTTAAGAAATTTGCTAATCAACTTCAACACAAATATTTTATAAAAAATTGAAGTTGTTGATAGTGGGAAACAGAACATCTATCAAAAAATTTAGGTGAAATCATACTGAGTTTCACAGACATCATGAAACAGATTTGCAGGAGTATACAGAAACAGATAATTTACTACTAATTGACATTTTAAATTTATTACTCATTGACTAATTGACAGTTCTGTCTTTGAACACAAAGTAACTCTTAAGGCATTGATCCCAACTGCAACATTTCCTCAAAGAGGGAAGGATGATGCCTGAAATAAAATCCAAATTTCATGTTCCGTGGAAATTTTGATCCATGGAAAGACAAAAGACTCTTAACCTACTTTGGCTTTGTGGACATTCAGTTTTTCTTTTCAAGCAAAACCAAGTTTTTTTGGTAAAGGTGTATTATTTTGTTATTCATACAGACAAAGTGCCAGCATTTTGCTGTAAATGGTGAATTGTTATTATTATAATAATAGCAATAATTGTACAGCTGTAATAGCTGTCTTTTAATGCAACAGTGGTTGTATCATGGCTATGCCCATCATTTATAGAACCAGGGATTTTTCCCTGACTTCTGTCTGCTCTGCCAGTGGAAGCATTTAATACTGTAGCTTACATTGAGCACTAGTGGCACAAACTGTGCCCAAGAAGCAGCTAGCTGTTATTTGCAAAGGAGAAAGCTTCTCTGTATTCTTCCAAAAAAAACCAAAAAAAAAGGCTTTCTGGAGAAGGAAATTCCTTTTCTTTGCTCTGCTAAATCAATAAAGGCTGCCATCCTGAAGCCTAAGCCTGGTCTCTCACCTGCTTGTCTGGCTCTTGGCAAATTGTTGATTTCTGCAAAAAGGGGCCTTCTTTTAAATAGTAACTTTAACATGCTGGATACTCTTTTGCAAATTATGTGCATTTACAGCATGTTTTTATTTTCCATGTTGTCCAGTATCTGCAGGAGCTGATGGATAGAGTGTGTTAGGCAAAAGCTATTAAGACAGTGGGCCTTCAGCCAGGGCTGGGAAGGGTGATCCACCTCCTGTTCAAGAGCTCTGCCAGGTGATGTGAACTTTATTTTTTATTTGACATCCTCGAAGCAGGTTTTAACCAAATAAGAACTTGGTGTGTGGTAGAAAGAAGCTGACCTACAAGAAGGAGGTTCTAGGGATTCAGAATAATGATAATCACTTTCCTCGTGGTCCGTGGAATTGTGGTACCATCCAAACTTTAGGACTGAGCTTTCAAGCACGTACTGCCTGCCCTGTCTGCTGCTGCTCTAGGCTCAGAAATGCTCAGCTCTACAGTAAAGTGACAGTCAAAGTCTTCTAGGAAATGTCTGAAGTTGTAATTTCACTGACAGATTTGTTCTGCAGAGGTTCAATAGATGCCAGATATATGTCAAATAGGAGTACAGTTTTCAACCTGGAGGGTAAAAGAAATTTTAAGCAAAAAAAGATAAGCTTGTATTTAATAGGAAAGAGAGATTATGAATTGTGATAACATAACCTCTGTTCTCTTAAAAAAAAAATAAAGCTGGTTTAGGCAATTAGATATATGAATGTATGCTAAAACTTATAGATGCAGATATGTATATCATAGTGATTTTTTCCATGTTTTTAGCAATGCTTAATCCCTGATCTTTTAATAGTTTTGTTATTTTCAGTGCACATCATAATTGTGCAAAGGGCTGTGGGCCTAAAGCTCAGTCTGCTAATGTAAGATCAAATTCTTCAGCTATTATGCTTTTGAAGTGGTGGTGTGACTGGTACAGCTTAGTGAGTTCTCACTTCCTACTCTTCCAGGCTTGAAGTTGCTCTTTAACTGAATCTGTACACCCACAGGAGGACACTTTTGATTGTACTGGCCTCCAGTGGCATCCTAAGAACCATTTTGGTGGTGGGCTGTAGTCAATCAAGTCCTTCACTCCTTCTTCTTGACTTTATGACTTACACACTTAGTTGGTCTTGCTTGCACAATATTGACTGTGTCACAGCTATTGAAAAGACTAAGCCCTTCTGATTTTGGATTGCTTGATAAACTAGGATCATTAACAACACTTTTATGCAGTCAAGTGCATATATCTAGAAGCAAATCCTATAAGATTACTTGCTGGAAAGCTTTTACTCTGAAAAAGGATTAGGGGTCATTGCAGGCAAACAACATATTTGAACTTTCAGTGTGATGCTGTGTGGAAAATCTTGGTCAGACTTAAGACTTTGTAATCAGATACCACCAACAGGACTGGGGTGTCATTTCCTTTTCTGTATATGACTGGGATGACTCTGGCACTACAAGACTGCTTAAATTCCTAATTTCATGTCCTCTTTATGGAATTTTGAGAAAATGAATTAGAGTTTTAGAAGGCTCTTTCTCTCCTCTTCATAGAGAGGCCCATGCACACCCTCGTGGTAGACACGTACCATGGCTGTAGGCTGCTTTCTACAGAGGGGAAGAATTTTTCTACTCCTCCAAATTGGCTAAATCATTTCATAAAAGAGGAAGTAGAAGAGGACAAATGATCTCTGTCAGGACCATCTGTAAGAAGTAAAATAAGATTTTGTTTTTGGCATGTGTTTTCTGCCCAGCTGTAGACGTTGCTACTACTTCTGTAGAGAGAGATATGCATCTTTTTGCACAGAGTGGCTGGTTTAAACTACATCCAGGCCAAAAGGTTTTCCACTGGCTCTCCAGGGGCAGGACTGTACTCAGGCTTTTTGCGATCTCCAAAAACAGACAACTGTGATGAAGAGGAATAAATGTAAGATTCTTTAGCTCACTGTGCAGTCTGATAATGACCTCCTAATTGGAAAAAACATATTCCAGCACAGGAGGAAAATTGGCCACTCCTATGTTTGCACACATCCCATGCAAGTAAGTATTGGCAGAGGCAGTGCCAGTGCAGCCCTGATGCTCTTAGCTGCACTTCCTTCAGCATTTCTATCTAGAGCACAGAATGAGACCATGCTTTCTCACCCATGTAGTATTCCTCTTTTTTCTCCTTGTGTCTCCTAGTTGTGCAATGATTTTCTCATTTCATCAAAAGTGCTTATACTTGAAAAGAAATCCAGAAAATCATTCTCAACTTCTTGAAAATTTGGACTATAAAAAAACCACAGTGATAGATTTAGCACTGAGCAGATGAGTTCATATTATTCTTAAGACAGTGGTAGAAATGTTTCCTCACAGGGTACATGGTTAGGTTATCACAAGAAAGCATAATTTCTACACGAGGTGCAGCACCTGACCTTAGTTAGTAAACTAAATTACTACTTAAAGAATATGCATCAAAGTTAATTTCTTCGTGAGTTTAGGGCAATTGGGTAAACACATAGTGTACTGCTCAAAATAATAAAAAAACCTAATTACAATAAGGAATGTTTAAGCATCATCCTTGACAAAGCCAAACTGTATTTATCCTGCTGCTCTATCTTTGCTGAAGAAAACAATTACCTGTTAATTACTTTGAGTTCAGAAAAAGAGTCAAATATTTCCTGATGCCACATTGAGTTCAGCCTGTGAGAATAAGCCCAACATTATTTACATTTTTCAATCTTTATTTAGCTATTTAATGAGACAGAGTGTTTTCTACAAGTGCTGAGTGCCAGCTTTCTCCTTGAAAGTGATGGTATTATGAGTATCTTGCAGTTCTGGAAAGTGCTGGTTTTTTGAGATCCAGAGATTGACAGGAGCAAGTTATTAGCCCTACCTCAGATTAGAAATTACATGTGTGAGAGCTAATGTGCTCAGCTTGGGGTGAGGTTGAGAGTTCAAGGCTATAACTAGAAAAATGCAGTGCTCTTTTAGCATGGACACTTGTATATGCAGCATGCATGGTTTGATCAAGCAATGCTGCTTCCAATGGGCAGAATGGTGAAAATGAGATCCAGAAGGAACTGTGATAATGGAAGTGATATTCCAGGACTCTCAGAGTGAGGCCACATAAAAGGAAGCATAGCAGAGCCTGTGAGAGCAGGAGGTTAAAGATGACCACAAATTTTTATGCTTGAAAGAGAGGAAAAGCCTCTAGAAGCAAACATGGCTTGAGATCAAGATGCAGACAGACGTTGCCTAACTGTTCATGTCTAGTGGGCTGCTCCTGGGTATATAATTAAGTGCCTATGTGGAAAACTTCAATCCAAAATAATAACTGATCCACATCTAGCGAGAGTCTCATTTCTACATGTTGCTAATAGAAAAATGATGGCTGTTACTGAATAGTATTGATTGTTGACATTTTTGCTTCACAATGTAATTTGCTTTAGCCTTCATTTCTATGGTGTCTTCCATTCGAGGAACTCCAAGTACTTCACAAACGCTAATTTAACCTCCCAGCATCACTGTATGGAACATAAGTATTATTACCCCCAGGGTCTGCCTTCTCTTTGTGTCAGAGAAGTGCTCACCACGTTCCTGGCGATGCTAGAGACCTGCCATAATAAGCTGTTTGCAGCACTAGAGACCTAAGGAGCAGAACCAATAAAATACTATCTTTGTTCAACATGAAACAATTCTGCTAATAAATCTCTAGGCACTAAGTGTAAAAATGGTCAGGAAAATGCAGCTGAAAAATTTAACAAATGTGCAGCAAGGGTGTGCTATAGAAAATATGTATGCATGTATGATATAATGCTCCTTTTATATTTAGGTGTACAAACAGTATAGATAAGCACATATATGTGCCTTTCAGGTGTGAATTACAGGTGTAAGTCTTACTGCTGTACTTAGCAATTGAGAATATGGAAGTTCATCCTTCTTGCTTTTTTTTTTTTCTGCATTTACAGTGTCAGACTTGGCAGATCAGGGCAGAACACTCAGTGTTTGTGGGTGTTTCATCTTGAAGAGTTTGAGTGGGACTCCTGTAGAGGGAGGCTAGCTCACTGCATAATGCCAACATACTTATATTTACATGTCTTTTCAAATAGTTAATCATATGCATTTATGTCCATTTCGTAAGCATTCATAGAATAACCAGCCTTTTCTCTATAAATGAAGACACTGCTTTTTACTTACACAGAATTTTACCTGGATTATAAAGCTATTTAGTAACTACTAATGAAAAAGACAGAATGTGCATACCATTCCTTTAGACCTGGAATGTATAGATTTTATGCACATTAACAGTAGAGTCATCATTAAATAAATTAAATTTTCAATAGGGGTGAACTGGTCTTTCTCTCTCAAGCCTGACATTGGAGAGTTCACCGAATCCATTATGAAGGTTTAATATCCAGAATGCTTGATAGTCATTCTAATTATCAATATTGACTTTGGAATAGATGTAATGAAGTGGAATAACTCATTTACATTGCATCTTGTCAACATCATTACTAATTTAAACCATCCTTTTTTGAAGACTAAAAGTAGTTGTTGAGGATCTGCATTGGCAAACAAATAACTGAGCAGAAAATTGAGCTGGATTTCCAGTCTGTTGACGCCCTTTCACACCACTCCTGCCCCATAAATGATCTGGAAACCTCCCACAAGAATTTCTAGAGGAATAAAAACAACATATGGATGGCATGCTGTCTCTTTCCAGCCCCTCAGCACAAAAGATGGCTAATCTCAACCATGAACAACAGTAATAGGGATGCTGCAGCCCTTCATCGTGGTTTTTCTAACCTGCATCAGCCAGAGAGAATTTCAGTGGTCACTGCAATGCATCAAATAGACTCTAGCTCAGCTGTATTGATAAAGTTTGGCCTAAATTATGTGGCAAGCCTTTATTTAAAATGCCAGAACAGTTTGCAGAGTGAATTCAAGCTGTTAGAGATTACCACAGTGTTTAGACTGTTTGGATAATACCAGGCAATGTAGGAATGCCCCTGCATGCTCCGATTTTTAGTGTGTTGGTTCTTCACTGTGCTCAGACATCTTGAAATGTTATTGAACTGCCTCAAAAACATCTGAAGGGAAATAAAGAAGGTTGTTTCTGTATCACTGCTCACAAACTGGGAAAAACAAAATCAGAACTGTTTTTTTTTCCATTGTGCAGTGGTAGAAAAGGATAATGAGGTAACACCTCTTTACCCAAATCAATCAGATGCCAGCAGCCTTGCCCATGCACCCCTCACACATCAATATTCTCTGCACTAGTAACCTTGGAGGGTTAATGTCCAATTTCCTTGTTTTGCAATTCACCCATGTTCAGGTCCAGTATTCCTGTAGGAAGTTCTCCAATAGATGCTTTATGAGAGCATAGACTCTAAGAGAAGAGTGTATAAAAGTACAGAATATAAAATGTTAAAATTTGACAGATTTTCCTTATGTGTTTGATGCAGATGTAAAAGAAGAACCTGGGTCTTGCAGGCTTGATTACAAAAAATGTAAGACTTTGCACAAAGGCTCTGTAAGAATGATGGGATTCTTCTGAGACAGAGTGGGATTAAGAAAGACAGAACTCTTCATGAAAATCAAGCACATCCACTTCATGATGCAAAAACCCCCATAAATTCAGCAATCCAAAGAAACGGAATACAATAATTTTTTTTATTACCTTTTTGTCACTTGCACTGCTGTAGGGGTTTATTGAAACCTTCAGAAATGTCTCTATTCACAGGTCTGGAATTCAGGCTTAATTATAACCTTTGCTGTAAATCCTGACACACAAAGCTATAAACAAATAAAAATTTCCTCTGAAACTCACCGAGCCGTCTTTAAGTTTGACACTGGATTTGCTGGTTTTGAACAATTGGATGAGGTGGATCTTCATGATCTCTCAGCACTGTGAGTCTGTAAACTCAGTTCTGGCTCATGTTCAATTCATAGCAACAATAAATTGATTTAGTCTTTTACAGGAAAATTATATTGCTGAGAAATCTGATCAAGTGCATATGCATCTTGAGATTGTAGTTTGTTGGGGTTTTTTTAAAGTAAGGATAATTAAACTTTTCTTCTGTGTAACATACATAGCAAATAAAGAATTAGATAATATTTCTGAGTGCCTTTTGATACTTTTCAGCTTGGGTCATTATATTTCTGCTTTCCCAAAAGGACAATACTAAATAACAAAGGTTCATAGCAAAGAAAATAAAATGGGATGTTCTTAAAACAATAATGAAAACTGCATTGAACCTGCTTCAAGCACTCACTTAAAATAATAATGAAAACTGCAGTGAACCTGCTTCAAGCACCCACTTGAGGAACAAGTGAAAAACCAGTTATTTAACATTTAATGATCTCAAAATGATGTGTTGACTTATACTCAGCTTGAAATCAGTTGAAGATAATTTGGGGATCGTATTTTCAGAGGAGGTTTCCTAAACAGGTAATATTGTGATGCTTTTTACAGTACCTAACATGTAAGTATTGTCTTGAAAAGAGTTAAAAATGTGAAGTTTTCCTAGAAAAATAATCACTGGGGGGAAAAAAGGGTTAAAAGTGTCCCACTGTAAGTGCTGAAACACGAGGTCACTGCAGAAGCATTGCTCTCCAGTTCTTAGTCAGAAGGGCGATGTCTTTGGCTGTATCTCCTGTATTCTATAACCTTCTTCAGAGCTCCATGTGGTTTTAGTTCTTGTGTACACACGTGCCATCAGTACAACAGAGTACGTTGTGCTAGCAGTACCACGAGCATGAAGAGATGGAGATTTACCTCTAGGAATGTGATTCATTTGTTGAAATTTGGACGTTGAGCTACACTATTGATCTGCTTTCCAGCCAAGTGGTAATTCCGAGCTACACTCTATCTTACCATAAGATAGATGTCTTCATAAAGATCAGGTGAATCCTGCATATATCTCTCCCTTGACAATAAAAGAAAGCCAGGTAATGAGTTCACACACAAATATCCATGGTGTGAGTACCTAAAATGACCTAAGATGAATATTAGTCCCAGCTTCACCAATTTAATTCTGTGACCTTTACTTCCCCGTTAACTCTGTTGTTTTCCCTGAATCCTGCAACACAGAGACAATGGGATAGGACACTTGAAGAGTATTAGCTCTGCAAAGTGCATAACATACAGGAACCTCTCCAGTGTCTTTGTACCCTTCTACTAGGGATTTCAAGAGTGTCAGTAACTCCTTATAGCTGACAGTTTCAAAGGCTGCTCAAGTGCAGGATGAACACCTGGTCTTCAGTAACAATAAAGGCTCCAGGCTGTATCAAAGGTCACAGAACCTGAGACCTGCTGAGCTGCTGAAAATACTTCAGAACATCCTTCTTTGCAACCCTCTTATAAGGAAGAAAAGATTTTAGAGAGGGTGAATTTAGAGCTCTCCACAAATCATGAGTAAATAGGCTTTAATATTCTTCCTTGAAATTGAGTGGGAGAGGTGGGGAAAGACAAGAGAAAGGAAATTCCCTCTGTTTTGCAGACACAGATGGAGAAGGAACAGGACATCTGCTCCTCCAACGGGCTGCAGTAAGTGAAGTGGCTGCTTCCAGGGAAGAGACCGTCAGGAGGGTTTCTGACCTATTTGTGCCATGTGCTTTTATCTCCTGCTACTTACGCGACCCACTAATACTAGAGCAGAGAAAGTTATGGTGTTCTTCCTACATACCTGTTTCAAGGCCTTCCCACTCAGACAGTTCAGTACCCCACAGGCAAATCCCCACCCTGTCTGTGCAGCTGTGTAGGGCAGGTAAAAGGGTTTTACTTTAATATCACAAATCCATTCCCTCAGCAATGGACGTTAACATGACAGATTCTGCTAGAAAGATAACAGTACGATCTGCATCCAGTGTAAATCAGATATGTTTTACCTTAGGAGAGAAGCTGTCTGCAAAATTTAGGGAAGACGCTCTGTACTGCTGTACCCAGTTTGGTGACATTTAGACCCAGTGGCAGCCCTAGTGCCTTTCAGCTAGCAAGGTAGGCAGAAGAGACACAGTGAGAGACTCTGGGTGTGCATGTGCATCAACGTGCAAACAAGCACGCGTAGCCTGATGGAAATTTTAGAGATCACGATTGCACAAACCCAGAAGGCAACACAAAACATGGGAAGTATATGAAGATTTGCTCGCACAGTAGCCCTCAGTGCTTTTTCTTAGCTTATATAGATGGAAAAAAAATCTTTCCTTGATGTAAAATAGAATTAATTTTCTTATATGTGAGCACCAGGGAAACAACTGTTAGGAAAGATGCAGGTCACTGTGTGTAGCTACTGATAAGTCCCTCATTGGGGAAAGTGGGTACTGCCTGTAGGACTACAACGGTAATAAGTTATTCTTTGATGTGAGTAAAAGTTTTAGAGTTTGAACCTAAGAGAGCATCCTGAATATGTTTAGATTTCTGTTTCTCAGTTTTTGAACTTGCCTAGAAGTGTCAGACATAGATCATCACAACGTACATTGCTCCAACCTCCTGCAATAAAGAGCCAGTACAAAATCTTTCAGAACCGAAAACAGTCGTCACTTCATTCAATGTTTCTCTCTATGGTTCAATACCTTCTGTGACTTCAAGATGCATTTGATTGCTGGAAAATATACATATACTTCTTGCATTTAATTATTTAGTTTAAAAAATCCAATGCTTTCACTGTCAGGGCATGAAATTTAATAAATATTCTGCCTTCTGACATTTCTAATTTTTTTTAAATTGCAACGGTTGACTAATAAGGTACGTATTTCATTCCAGATTACTGTGCCATGTTTCTACAATAAAACTAACTGGTATTTGATCACCAGCTAGTCAGTATTCTTGCCACAGATTTTGAAGTCTCAGCTAGACATAATACTAATTCTACTATCAAAACCAATTACGGAACAATTCACCACTCTAAACCTTTAACTCAGTCCAATCTGTGCACACATGGGAGAGGCTAATCTTTCTTTTCTTTTTTTTTTTTTAATTAAAAATCTGTAAGACCAAGGAACAGAGTTAAATATGACACTGATTTTATATTCTTGCTCTCTGGCTCACTCGGGATGGCAGTGCTCAGGGCATGCCAGGTAATACTTGTTTAACATGATTCACATGTTCCTATTTTTTTCTCTAAAATCTAACTCATTCTGTCATTGGTAGCACCAAATATCAAAAATATAAATCAGTGCAGTAGTTAAGGCTATAATATATTTTAAGAGTTATTAAAATAAGCTATAATTTAATTCAGCAAACTAACAATCAGTAAAGGCTAAGTCTTATTTTCCTACTTATGTGAGTTACTACATTGCAATGAGATTAGTCACCTAACATAAGTAGGAGTTGGTTCTGCAACAAATCTGCAAACACATACAAAAAAAAAGAGTTAATCCTGAAATACCATTTTTAGCTTGCTCTCATTGTGTCTCTTTAATATTGTAGAGGTCTCCTAGTAGTGACAGTTTTAACCTTGGCTCTCCTGCCTTTTGAGAGATGAAGTCAGCCCTTCATCAGAATGGTTTTTTCATAGTTTAATATCCTCATCCGTTTTACTTGAAAGCTAGGCTAAGAAAAATGAATAATAAATTTGATGAGAACTGGTTAAAGAAAGCATTGCATTGAATCTGGATTGCTCCCAGCTGTCTTAATTGAACAAAGGGAAATTTTCCAAATACACCTTCTATATTGGCTGGCTGCCTTAGAAGTTCTCTGAAGCTAGAAGAAACGTCCTTTCTCTCCAAATTAAAACACATGCTGTAAAAAAATCCCAAACTATTAAAATCTGCTGTATGAAGTAACACTAGAAATAATGTAAAACAGATTTTTTTATTACAAGCTGGCACTAGAATGAAGCTATATCATGTGTCTGGTTTGGTGTTGGAATAGATAACAAGGTTCTAGTTTTTGAGATTGTGTAATTTTGTATATAGATAAAAACTTGGGTTTTAAAAGAAAAGGTTTCTGGTTTTATTTGGATAGGTGTAAAGTGTTAAAGGTACCAGCACTATTTCCTAGTGATGTGGAAGTTGATCTGCAAGGTCTGACCCCAAACTGAAGCTGGGGCTCCCTATACCTGAAAGCAGTTTAAGAGAGACAGCTGGTGTCATCAGAAGAACCAACTGGAGCTTGGATCATTTGAAGATTAAACCAAAATGCAGTGTTTCCTCAAGCCACATCATCCATTCCATATATTACCCCATGCTCTGTTGTGGCCACAGGTCTGCATAGCCCGATTTTCCAGCAGCAGCTGAAGGGCGATGGGACAGGGAAGTTGATGACTATCAGTGAAAAAAGTTCCAGCTTTGTTATATTGGTGCAAAATCGAGCTGGTGGTGAGCAAGCCTTACAAGGGCTTTTCCTGGGGTGGAGGAACAGCAGCGCAGTGGTTGGTAGCAGTTGTTAGCATCCCTCCACCGTGTGTATTTTGAAACACAACATCCATGCATCGTTTTGCAGAAATCCCTTTAAAGTTAGCAAGTTCCGGTTTTGCCTGTTTTGGCACTCCCAGGATGGGGCTGCCAAAGCCCACTGGTGGGATGTCCAGGACCTTTGGATTGCTCTGTAATGCTGTGAGGGTGGCGCTTGTGTTATTGAAGGCAGTGGTTTGTGTGTCGTGTCTAACAACAGACTGTGCTCCCACCATGAGACCAAAGATTTTTCC
>WBMZ01016076.1:0-12767 GCA_013400975.1 Atrichornis clamosus
CTGGCCAGGCTCAAATCATAACACAGTGCTGAAAAATCACTGTGTCAAGTGCAACAGAAGGAGAAACTCAAATCTGACAAAGCACCAAGAATATTATAGTACACGTCGGTCATGAGCAATCTAGGAACAGATGTGTATGTAGGAATAATAATCTTTCTTCCCTAAAAATCCATTAAATCATTTTACTTGAAAAGAAACAACAGATAATATAAAAAATTATTCATAAAATGGAAAACGTTTATTTTACAAGAGTTCATAGAATACTAAATAACCTATCACTGGACAAGTACCAAATTGCTTAGTAGGAACAATGAGGTTCAACTTTTGAAGTTAAATTACATAGGTCCTACATATTCTACATTAACTGTTCCATTAATGATTGGATCAATACCTGATCAGACAGTTAGAAAGCAATAAAAATCTTTCTCCCACATCCTCCAGATGCTGACCATAAATTTCTCATGTTTCTCTAAGACAGTGGCTAGTAGATACAGAACACCTTGACAAACCACTAATGACTCTCATAAACCTAACCAAAGAGTGGCTACAGTACTATCATATCTTTAGGAATTACCTAAGGATTATTTTGTAGATCTGCTTTTAAAGGTGACACTCAGAAGAAAAAAGGAAACAGAAGGAGATCCAGAAGCTACGTAAAAACTCACATAAAAACATAATTCCTCAGTTTTTGAGTTGTTGCTGCAAGCTGAAGCAACTAAAAAGACTAGTATCTGACACATACACTTCAACATACAGCTTGATTTCTAAAGTTTGAGTCAGTCATTTTTAAGTAATCCTTATGAATGCCTGTGAACTCTTTCCTTTTGCACTGCCTTTTGAGAATGCAATGCAAACATGCTACCACACTGCACAGACCCATTAACTGCTAAGAAAAGGCAAGCTGATTAGCAAAGCCATGCTGGCAAAGCTAATTAACTACAAACAGCAATTTTAAGAGGAGGTGGCTTGCTCTATGTATGACGAAGTAATTAGCTCTGGGGAAAAGCTGTTAAGTGTGCATCCCAGACAGTCTACTATGTTGGGCTGTGCAATTAGTATGAAATTCTAATAGACAGTAGCTGACCTTTGGCTAACTGATGCCTATTTATTTACAGACAGAAGCTGCTCTTTGGGGACTTGTGTGCACTAAAGAACTAGGGAAATACTTTTCTTTCTTTGTCCTTTTGAAAAGAAACTGTATGCAAAAGAAGCTCTGGATTACTGCAACATGAAGACTGCATAATTAAATACTATCCTCAGGAAACATGTAAATCCAGTTGGGTAAAATCTTCATTTCAAAGTCTAAAAGTTTTGCAACCATCTTAATTGTATCAGCAGACCAATATAATTGCATTTCAAGGAGACTCTATTATACTAGAAGAAGCAGATGTTATATTTAAAGTTTCTTGCAATATCTCTACTCCAAAAAAACCAAGCAATGTTGCAAAAAGCAGTATCATAGAGTCTCTGCAAGTCATTCAAAATTTCAGCATCTTAGGGTCTGTTGTTTTTTGATCAGTGATATATCTGAGTTTTGAACATGAAAAACAAAAATCAATCTACGGTGATAAACATTGTGTGATTGGAATCTGACTACTTTGCTGAAAATAAAACTGGTCCAGAATTACTTTTGTGATCAGCATTGCCTAAACACTTCTTAGTCAAATAACAAGAGGGCTATCTATTCTGTATGAAGGTTCAATTCTTTTTAACATTTTAAACTTTGTTTCATGTTCCAATCTTCTGCTGTTCTTGACATTCCGAACTACACAAATGCACTCCCCTTCATTCAGCTGTGTTACTTGTATCTGTCACAAGTCTTATACTACACATCACTAAAGGCAACAAATTCCAAAGCATAAGATAAAAAATCCACAAATTTATTACAAAGATTACTGTGTTTAACCAGTCATGTTACTCTCAATCCAGATTAGTTGCACTTCACATGTATGCCAACTTAAAATCTGAAAAAAGTTGTGCTAAATGTCGCGTGCTTCACCTATGTGCAAATGATGACACACAAAAATAAATCAAACCATACCTTTCTGCCAGAGCAGTTTACTACTGAGCAATGCAACCTCTTTTGTTCTAGAACTAATGGAAGTGCCACAATGAAGTGACATTGTAAAAAAACAGCAATAAGCATTTGCAATATAGCCTATACCTATATTCATTGTATAGTTAGTTACAGAGTAACAAATGAAATAATCTCAAATAGAACTTATTTTGAATTGTTCTATTTTATAGGTTATTTTTAGCACCATCTAGAAATCTTAATGGTAGAAATCAAGCTAACATTCTTGGATGCCACATTTCACATTCATTGTATTTATTTATGAGATACACTTTAAGAAATACTTGGCTTGTATGATAGGTCATTGAACTGAAATATTTCTGAAGGAAAGTGGTGGAAAGAGATGAATGAAATGAGGGAACAACTAATGCTGTGAAATGATTTTCACAATGGGCTAGTCCCTGAATGTCTGAGACTTCTTCAGACACATCTGCAGCTCTGTGACCAAACAGGATGCCAAGGTTTTGTGTCTTTTCCTAGAATTGCCAGACACTTTGCAACTGAGCTAATTCAGAGAACTACTGGTCTGAGGAAGCAGTGCAAACCCAGAAAACACAGACAAAACTACTGTACATGTCCATACCAACTCTGCAGTGAATTAACTTTAAAAAGTCCTACTGAATGCAGTGTATAGTCAACTTCCAATTCACAGCAAACCTGGACGAAAACAGAGCATCTCTTGTTGCACATTTGCACACGCTGACTGCTGCCTACAGAACACTGGTTATACGATCTCTGTAAGTTACTCTCTGAGTTAGCCAGGAAAAGACACAATCTTTCTGATAAGCCACAGTGTCTTCTGAACTTTGACTGTGCTAAGACTCCACTTTTACTTTACTGGTTAACTGAAGTATTAGTACTAGTCCTTCCAAGAAGTCTTCCTCTGTTCAGGCTCCAATCAATCATTTTTTAAAAGTGATACCAATTTTTCAAATAGGAACATAACAATTGGAATGTGCAGGTACAAGGATTAATGCTAAGATCTAAAAGCAAAGTATAAATTTGGTTCAAGATCAATGCAGACAGTAGATCTCCAGTGCCATTTCAAAGCTCTAAACTTCAAGAAATCTCCACTTGCCTGCTCTATTAATGGCCTCATCTGATACTCTCTAGTTCTGTCTTAAAAATAAATAGTTGCTTGCTCCGCCCCTCATCTTTTCAGTGCTGCTGGTTACTTTACATACCTGTGTCACAATCCACTGAACAATCTCATTTCCACAATAAAGAGTTCTAGTATATTACATGCTCCTTTTACCTAAGCTGGTTCATGCCTTTCACAGTTCAACTCGACTTTCTTTGTACCCTTCCTAGTTTCACCACTGGGACTAAAACTGCACTCAAATGTTCATAAGGTTAATTAACAGACAATGTGATGTACAGAACTACACAATGAGGATCCTCCTCTTTGGCTTTGTTTTCTGTTCTTTCTTAATATTTGATTCTCCTATTCTATCTCTGCTACACTCTCTAATTAAAGGCTGATCTCAGCAAACAGGAAGGTCCAGAAAGGATCAGAGCAGGAAGAATCCTCCTGACCTAATCAGTAAAAGCAAGCACTCTACCTTGGCTCCTCCCTCAGACTGGGAAAGGAGAATGGATAAATCATCCTCCCTGGGTGAAACCCACTGAGAGGATTCAGCAGGGATATTCTCATCCTGGGAACTCATGCTAACTAAGGCGAGCTACCAACTACAGAAGGGCTCTCAACGGGATGCAAGGCAAGAAAATCCCAGGATTGTATTTAAACCCCTTTATTATGGAGTGTTTTCTGGGGAATGCTGGGCTGTGCACAACTTAATATGAGGTGGCTAGGGTAAGGACCACTGGTGAGGAAGGGAAGTATATCAAAGCAGACTGGGGCAGAATAAGCAAGGGAAAACAGAGGGGAAAAAGGGGATAAAAGGTGCTACTAGGGCGTGAACTGACTGCAGGTCCATATCCTTGTGACTGAGCCCTGGCCTTGATCACCTCGGTCTGTCCAGCACTATGGCAGTATGCCAGAAACCTTCTTGACATGTACAGTAAGAAATACTTAGGCATCCAACTACCTCCTTTAAAAATAAAGAAGAAATTTTTTAAAATTGGTCTGAAGCAGGAGATTTTAAAGTCTATTTTTAAACTTGTTTCTCACATAGATTTTACAATCTCACTGCTAGCAGCAACTACTGAAACATACTCATTTACATCAGAAGTTGTATGTGATGATAAATTTGGGTCTTTTTTTGGACTGGAAGAGTTCACTGTATGTTTACTCACATTCAGGGAACTGCAATTTTCAAGCTCGCTCAGCTTCTCCAAAAAAACTGTATTTCAATTTTGGAAAATATAACTCAATTAAACTAATAAAACATCATGCAAAAAACGGGTATATACTCATGAATATTTTCCTTCATTCCAAATATCTAATAAATAAATAATGAAGTGCACGACTGGAAACACTTATTAAGCATGAACTATGTCAATACCTAGTTTTTCCTTTGAATCTGTGTATCTTTTAAAAAGCAGAACTACAGCTCAGTGAAATGTGAGCATTTTATTGATAGAGTGCATTATGCACGCTTTCTAAACTACACAAACATCAGGCCCCAGTTTTTAAAAACTTGCTTCCAACTTTTAAATTATTTTAAATAAAAAAGATTTAATTTGCAGTGAACAAACACACCAAATAAAATTATCTTGCTAGCACACACATTATAATGAAAACACAAATGCAAAAAAACAATGTGCTTTGTAATTTTCAACTCCCTAAAGTAGGAAGAGAAATTAAAGAAATTACTGTAATACTTCAGTTTGGACAAAGAGATTTTTTATTGACAGTTAAGAAATAAAGCTATAAACCTTAAAGCACAAAAAGAAATAGTATTTTGTGAATACTCACCATACTTCTTCTGATGTAGTCTATTGCTTTCTTCATGTCCATGCCTGACCAGTTATCGAGCATGTAGCAGATACACGAAGCACAGTACACAAACCTCATATCATTCTCACTTCCTTCCAGCACTGCACAGAAACTGGAAGAAACAGTTCTGTCTTTAGACACTGTTACACCAGAAAATATGAAAAGCACTTCAAGGAATTCCACAGCGCTTCCTTTAAGGATTAGTTACTTCTATTTACAGTAGTCTCATGAATTTAATCCAAAGCTACACTAGATTTTCATTTTAGAATATGTGATTCTAAGCCAAGGAAAAAGAATAGAATATTAAAATGTTTAGGGGCCTGGGTGACTATTTTCAGCAATGTAATGACACTGGTCTTTATTTATTCCAAGCTGTTTATGCTTACAGTCTTTCACCTATTATAGTAGATACAGACATATGACTTACCATTTTACCATTTACTGTTTTGGGCGGAATTCTTTGACTTCCTAGGAATCCTAATAGCTCACAAGGCTTTCTTTCCTGACTGTAACTTCAGGATCAGTTTCCCATGTATGTAAAAAGGTAATTGCTAATAATACCATTTCTAATACAAATGGTGAAAATACCCTTCAATTCAATATTTATGGTTACAATCTCTCCAAACTCTATGAACGTTTTAAAACTATTGTATCTGGGTTATTTTGGCAGAGTCTCAGCAACTCTTAAGACGATGATGGATGTCCTGATTTGTCTACTTATATCAGAAAGTGGCCAGCAGGACCAGGGCAGTGACTGTCCCCCTGTACCAGGCAATGGTGAGGCCATGCCTCACGCTTTATGTTCAGTTTTGGGTCCCTCATGACAAAGAAGACATTGAGTAAGTCCAGGGAAGGGCAACAGAGCTGGGGAAGGGTCTGAAGCACAGGTCTGATAACGCGCAGCTGAGGGAGCTGGGAGTGTTCAGCCTGGAGAAAAGAACACTGAGAGGAGACCTTATCATTCTCCACAACTACCTGAAAGAAGGCTATGGCAAGGTGCGGGGATAGGGGAAATGGCCTCCAGCTGTGCCAGGGGAGGTTTAGATTAGGTGTTAGGAAAAATTGCTTTGCCAGAAGGGTTGTCTAGCACTGGAACAGTCTGCCATGGGAAATGATGGAGAAAGCATTTCAAAGTTATGTAGATTTGGCACTTAGGGACATACATGGTTTAGTGCTGCACTTGTCAGTGCTGGGTTAACAGTTCCACTTCATGATCTTAAAGGTCTTTTTCAACCTAAATGGTTCTATGATAAACAAAAATAGGTAAAAGGTTGAATTACCTGTGACAGTAAGTAAACCTTTAACTATTTCTTCTATGATTTGCTGCTTGGCAAGCCTCCATTGGTTCACAGAGCTAGTTAGTATACTTTGATGGCTTAACTATTTGCAAGAAGCCAGTATACACACTGCCATACGTTCTATGATTGATATGATTACCAAGCAAACTATTTTCTACTAGAACAAGAAGATTATATAGCTACTTTTATAAAAAAGTGTTTCTTATGTTTCATTCCACATGTGGGTTGTGAGAGTTGTAGAATATAAAATATCTTTTACCTTCCATCCTCCAGCTGGAGAGCTCTCAGTCCTGCCAGTATGGCATCTTTATTTACTCGACTTAAATCGTCTCCAAGTATAACCAGACATGATAGACCTGTGTAAGTCATTGCTATGTGCCCACTATCATAGGGATGAGATATACCTGGACCCTAGAAAAAAGAGCAAAGAAATAAAAATTTTGAAATAACGAAGATTTTATATTACAGAAGACCTTGTTTTTTTGGTTTTTTTTTAGTTAAGAGGTAAACAAATTACTTCGCCCTTCACTCATTATGGTTAAACTGAAGCCATCCTGCACAGCTTTTCTCATCAAACTCTGCTCAGCTTTCCTCATCAAACTAAGCTACTGTATAGCTCTGCTACCCTTCTAAACACTTGGTCAGTAGGAAGCTTTGGAAAAAAGCTTTGCCAAGAGCTATAGTCGTGCAACAGTTAAGCAAAGAGATGGGGTGTCCTCAAATGTACCTATGTTTATCCTGACACACCACTGGGCATTAGCTTCCTGGCAGCTGGGTAAGCACTGTTAAACAGTCAAACCTCTGGAGGTCCCCTCAACAGAGATTCTAAAACCCAATGATCTATCAGTAGAAGGCAGTGTGAGAGATTATTAGTAACCTCTCTGTCAGTTGAAGCAATACCAAATCAATGACTTACCTACTTCATCTGTATTAAAAATAATAATCAGAATCTAAACAAAGTATTTACATATCAAATAATCACAAAAACAAGGGACCCACAAGGATCATCAAATGTCTACTGAGAAGCTAAAATGATTGTTACATGCTATTTAGTCCCACAAAACAAATCATAGAAATGGGCAGGGGATTGATACAGCTGTGCTAAATTTTTTTTTCCTTATGGTATTTTATAGGCCCATCTTGGACTGTACCACTTTATGAAAACAGAAGCCACATGCAACAAGATGACTTTGGATACTTGGGATGGTTCAGTTTGGAGCAACTGGGAGACAACTATTTTAAACAGAATAAATGCTATTTCAATACTGAGTAGCAGAGTCAGATTTTTTAATCATATTTTACTAGCATTATTGCCTAGTCAGTTGCCATTTTTATTTTGCAATTCATCCTAAGAAACAGGAGAAAGCAGTATAGACTCAAATTTAATACTATGTTATGTGTAATTGGTAATTTTCAGGCAAGTCATACTTATTTTCAAAGCTGTAAGAAAGTGGCAGTTATTACCCAGACAGCAAGGGACTGCTCTCACATGAGGGAATCAAACACAGTTGGGAAAGGGAGGCAAAAAACAAGGTAAAATGGCTGCAGCAGCCACTGAAAAAGCTCAAGCTATGCAAAAGAGAAGAACAAGAGAGTGAGTGTTGAGGGCTGCACCTCCTCTGCCTTATTCCCAGTCCTGGACTCTCTGTTGAGAAGGGGGCACAAATCTCAACAGCTCCCACTTGTGTTCCTCTGCTGCCAGTGCCCCCATCACTGTCCCCTACACTGCACATTCCCCAGCCACACAATCACAGTGTGGCAGGGGCCTCTGGTGTTCATCTGGTTCAATCCTCACTTCAAGCAGGGACACCTCTGGTGTCCAGATGGCTTCTGCGTATCTCCGAGAATGGATATTCCACTCCCTCCCTGGGCAACCTGTGCTAGTGCTTGGTCAAAGAATTTCTGGGTGTTTAGAGGAAGTCTCCTGTATTTCAGTGTGTGCCCACTGCCTCTGGTCTAGTCACTGGTCACCACTGGAAAGAGCCTGGCTCCATCCTCTTTGCACCCTTCCTCCAGGTATTCCTACACACTAACGAGATCCGCCCCAAGACTTCTCCAGGCTGAAGAGTCCCAGCTCTCTCCGGCTTTCCTCCTATGAGGGTGCACCAGTCCCAACAGACTTCCCCTTGGAGCACTCTACAGATGGAGGACAGCTGTGCCCTCAACAGCTTAGGAAAAGCTACTGCACTCATGAAATGCATTCTTCTATCTTAAGTGGGTGACAGGCTCTAATGCCACAAAGAAGAGCTTGGCCTATCATACTAATTTTAGAGATTTTAAATCTAACAGAACCAAAAATCTTCTTTTCAGAATACCTTCTCCTCAAAAATTTCATTGTAAGCAGTTTAACCCTTGTGATGCATTAACTTACTTAAATTTAAAATTCTGCACCAAAAGTCCAGACATATAGAGCACATTAAATTGCTCTTGTAAAGTGCTCTCTATTGATCTGAGCTAATGCACTGGCGCAGACATACCCTGCAAAGACAACAAAGGGGGTATGGCCAGGTCCTGTTCTCTATGCACTTCGCTTTTTGTGATAATTAGTTTGTAGGTCCCACAGGAAACAGATTTACTTGGATCTCAGAGTCAGAGTAAACAGTTCTGTTCTACTGGCATTACCATCATCATCTCCACAACCTCAGCCTTCCTTAAAAGAATGAACACTTAAAGACGTAAGGCGAGGGGAAGCTTTCAAACATTATAGCTTGGCTGAGTGACATGACAATGTTCCCCACGTTATTTAGAACAGCTATAAAAACGTAACTCATGGTAACCAACAATTCCTGCTGACCACTGCAGAGAGAGCTAAGAAATACTCTCTGCTGCAAAAGCATGGGCAAGATCTCTTCAAACACTAATAGAGACTGCTACTAAATATACACCTGCACAGGCGCAGTCCCACTTTCAAAAAGCTTTCTTCTCACATCTGCCACTGTTGTTCCAAGAAATGGTGCTTTCACCCAGGGTGCTGATCCACAGAGTTAATTGTTTCTGACGTATCTCACAGAGGTGCAGGTTTGCTGGGTGGTAAGTCCACAATGCCAACACACGTGGTTACAGGCATGCCAAGAAGCATAATTATAATTTCAAAATACATAAGTATGCACTTACCTAATTTCTAAATACATGCCTACTTAATAGATACTGGACAATCTTTTGAGCACTGTGATTTAAAGGTCCAATGTGTTTTACACTTATTGAAGACATTCAGTGGGATGAGGTCTTCACTTGGAGGTAAGTAGCCTAAGCTTTAGAGCATTTTTACATTATAATGACTTAAGTTCATCTAAAGCACATGATTATAATTGATTTAGCTCATTTGAGTAAAACTCATGGTACACAGTCAAATGCAGTATCTAGTCCCTAATTCACAGTGCTTCTGCTCTTGTGATCTTTTTACTTGTTTCAAAACTGTTCTGCAAGACCTTCCAATTTCATATAACTACAGAATGGCCTGGGTTGGAAGGGACCTTAAAGTTAATCTAGTTGCAAATCCCCAGCCATGGGCAGAGGTGCTTTTCAGTAGACCATGCTGCTCAGGACCCCTAAAAATATAATAGAGAGATGTTTGCTTAAAATAAAAAAAAATATAATACAGAGATATTTTGAACCAGGCTCACCTGGGTCTTTATAGTATTTATTTTGTTATTTTCCATTTACTTTTATATTATATTTATTGTTATCTTCTCTATTACTCACTCTGCAAAATATTTTTAACTATTCATCTTTCATCAGTATCATTGTTGTAGCCTTGAGAAAATACAACGTTGTGTCAGGAACGTTGTGTCTTTTTACCCCCAAGCAAAAGCATATGTTATTTACTTCAATCTTTCATTAAAGTTTCAGCTATTGGTTTTCAATCTAGCCCTGAAGCTGATTCACAACAATTTAATGATACTGGAAATACCTAGGCCCATCTGAAACTTTGAGGAGACTTGACCCCTAAATTAAAAATCTAGTTTAAACTCCAGTAACACCAAATCAGGGAGACTGGAAAGTCTGGAACTGTTTCAATATATAATTATTTTCTAATTCTAAAACGAACCATGTTTCAAATATGGTGATAGAAGAGTCCCTCTTAGGCTTCACTTACAGTTAAGACTTACAGTCTGTGAGGGCTGTATGTGGTGAGCTGGTGAACGGGATATACTTTTGTTTCACTTTTGCTACTGCCCCAAAAAGCTGCAAACACACTACCATCAAACACCACAAGGGTAACAGTTAATACAACTACCAAACCAAATCCAAATGAGCTAGCCTTGAAACATTTAGGAAAGCTGGATATTCTAACATACCCCTTGCTTTATTCTGTTATTTTGAAGGGTTACTAGTGACTAAATAGATTTGGCTACCTCTGGTAACCTCAGAGTTCAAGAAGGAAATCACTATAATGGCATGTAATAAATAGCAAACATCAATGCAAATCCAAAATGCTTACAGGCTTTTTCAAAAAATATTTTTCAAGATAGATCTAACAGAACATTTTGAAATGATGAGTGAAGAAAAACTACATGACCGTAAACATATTTCAAAGTCATGGCAGTGGGTTTCCAAGTCTTTTTTTTCTGAGTTATTTCAGAACATTTCATGCAACAGTGCTGGAAATGCTTTAAACTTTTGTATGCCAATAAATCAAGCATATGCAATACCTCAAATGCAGATGAAAAAAGCACTGCAATGCTTGAATAAAAACTACATCCACATGCAAACGATTTTAAAGCTAATTTCCAGACGTTACATTACTCCACCCCTTTATCCCTTCTGCAGATTGGCCAACACATTTTAAGACACCAATGGACTGCAACATATTTCCTGTAAAGATAGTATTTAAGTATGAAGCATATACTATTGGAAGTTGAGAGTTAAATTAAAACACCAGAAAGTGCTGGGGGAGGGAAACAATGCTTTGTCAATCTTACAGACTTTTTGTTTTCAGGGCCCTTTACAAGACTTCAGACCTATACTGAGAATTAACTCTTCTAGCTTCATATATATTAGAGAGGATTTGAAAAAGGTTTCCAAAAGTATGCACTGATTTAATGTACTGCACCACGTGGCATTAACCCAAACCTTTTGAGGACACATGAGTATTTCTATTATCTCAGTTTGGTAAAATTATGTCTTCATTCATGATATAGTGCTGTAATGCCACAATATTAACATTACAACTTGTTATCAAAGACAACCATCTTTCTTCTGACTAAACCCAGTCTTTTTCCTACACAACTATATTTTCTACTATTTTGGGTTTAAACTTTAACAAATCACCCCAGTGAGCGACCACTACAGATCCCAGATTTGTTTAGGTTTTAAGAAGAATTTTTTGTCATTTACTTCAAGCTCAGTGAGTGGCTGGATTGCCACTGAAGTTTATTTCAACTGAAACTTTAAACTACAGTGAGATCTCACAAACATCTGTAGTATCAGGATAAATACCAAAGCAAACCAAGAGACAAATTACCTTGCCTGTCACACGCTGCTGAGTGCTCAGCACAGAGATATAATATACCCTATAATATACAATTATTTTCAGCTTGTTAGAAAGTGCAACTTCAGAGCATTACTGCAATAAGTACTTGGCTGACTTGCTACACAGAGGCATATGCAGTTATTATTCAAATGTAATTTAACATTTCCACAAGTTACTCAGAAGTATCTGTCCCCTAAAAAAATCAAATACTTGGTGATAATTTAGTACTCTCACAGACTTTTTCATCCACTTTTCAGTGAGATTTGATTCTTCATTCTCAAACACAGGACAGAATTACTGTACTTCTTTCACAATCCTTCCTGTACACTGGCCTCTACTTCCCTCTTCCAGCTGTATCACACCTGTCGTAACACCTTTAGCAGGCTTTGCTAACCTCCTTTCTCTCTTGTATTAATGGCACTTTCTTTTCATTTGCAGGCTTAACTCTCTTGAACCTCAGTTTCCCGGGCTTCAAAGCATTCCCTCTCATGGTCATGACAAATGGGGATGAACACCCTTGCCTAAGTCTGGGTGGGTATCAGGTGCAACCAAATACGCATGATTCAACACAGGAAGAGAAATACCAGTTGTAATTGCGAACAGTAACGTTGGAAAAAACAGACGGGCCCAGTCTATTAATATGTGGCTCTGTGGCTGTGTCATTGCCAAAATTTTGAGGGTTTTTTTAACAATGGGATGGCCTACATGGCACCAGGCATATTGGCATCAGATGGGATTCACTATTCTCAAAGGAGGAGGAGAGTCTTTGCTCAGGAGCCAGTGGGATCCATTGATAGAGCTTTAAAGCAGACGTGATGGGGTAGGTGGCCAATATCAGGCTTGCCCTTGGCAAGCTGTGGGATGACAAGTCAAGGTCAGAGGAATGGAATGCTAGCAAGAGTTCTTTGTCAATGACTCTAGGATGTGCTAGCCACACTGGAGAACTCTTGAAGTTTTATGGGGATGAACCCAGGACTCCTGAGGTAACAGAAGGAACACAAGGAAGACAACATGGCCAGTGGC